>OY992511.1:11965200-12212648 GCA_963921215.1 Scoparia ambigualis | reverse complement strand
GGACTTATCTGACACAGGCAGGGAGGTTGATATTATGTGTTTCAGTGAAACATTTATAAAAAAAGGCGATGAAACTAATATTAAACTAAATAATTTTAAACGGGGCGCATTTTTTTGTAGAGAAACTTGTGGAGGAGGCACATGCATTCTTGTCAGCAAATTGCTAGACGTCAAACCATTAACGATTCCATCTGGTGTTGCTTGTGAACGACATTTTGAGTGCTGTGGATGTGAGATCTTCGGCTCAAACTTGATTATACTCTGCATATATAGAATACCAGAACAGACTAAGGCAAGTATAGGCCTTTTCATTTGTAAACTTAGTAAGCTACTCCACTACCTTACAGAAAAATATAGACGTAAAAAAGTTGTAATTTGTGGCGACTGGAATGTAGACATACTAAAGAAAACTGTCTCAACCAAAGCCCTATTGTGTGTATTAAATAATTACAACTTTCGAATACATATAAAGACTCCGACTAGGCTGCATTCTTGTATAGACCAAATCGCTAGTAATATTAAGCAGGTACAATCCGAGGTACATCATTTGGGTCTCTCGGACCATGAAACGGCACAGATTATAAAAATTAAAACGAATATTAATAAAGCTTATAGTAGTTGGTTTGAGTACCGTAGGGACTATAGTAACAAAAATGTGCAAAAATTTTGTGATTATTTATCGATATTTTCATTTTCGGAGGTACTTCATTGTGATAGAGCCCAGGGCGCTTTCACTAATTTCTATGAAGAATTTTGCCTGCTCTATAAATTGTGCTTTCCATTGATAAGAGTAAAAATTAATAACCGCACTATGAAGGTTAAATGGCTCACAAAAGGATTAAAAAAGTCGAGTGCCACAAAGCGTGATCTACATCTTAAATACAAAATGTTAAATCATAACAAAAACGCAAACAAACTTAAGTTTAAGCGATACAACCAAATTTTTAAATAATGTTAGTAAAATTACAAAAACTCTGTAATAGTAAATATATTAGTTCTAATCCAAATAAATGTAAAGCGACCTGGAACATAATTTCGCGGGTAACAAATAATATGCATAGTAAAAATGATATTAATACCTTGAATTTCAATAATGAATCGGTTTCTAATCCAAGTGACATATGTAATTTATTTAATAATTTGATTATATCTATGACAAATAATGAGAAATCTATTTTACGTGACGTCAAATACAATAAAATTCCTGTTAATTCAAATACAATATTTTTAAAACCTACTGATGAGAGTGAGATCTTAAATATAATTAAGTTAAAAAATAGTAACGCTTGTGGCTATGATGAGATAGCCACCAAGGTAATAAAATGGTGTGTCAAGAATATATGTCAACCGCTCTCCCATATTATAAACTTGACCTTCATAGAGGGGATCTTCCCTGACGAGCTTAAGTTTTCTTTAATCTGGCCGTTATATAAGAAGGGAGACAAAACAGATCCTTATAACTACAGACCAATTACAATTATACCAGTTATCTCAAAAATATTTGAAAGGGCTCTCTTCTGTAGACTTAATGATTTTCTTAATAAAAACAACATATTGGCAGAGGAACAATTTGGATTCCGTAAGAGAAAATCAACATCTCTAGCCTGTTTTAATTTGGTTAAAGAAGTTACAGAAGCTCTCAACGTTAATGCTTCCGTAATATCTATATTTCTAGACATGAGTAAGGCGTTCGATAGTATTGATCGTACGATACTTTTGGACAAATTGGAAAAGTATGGAATTAGAGGGAAAGCACACGACTGGATTAAGAGTTATTTGTCAAATAGGAAGCAGTCGACAGAAATATCGAAAGTTACAAGAAATAGGATGAACAGTAATTTATTAAATAAGCTAAAATATAGATCCCAATTTTTGGACAATAATGTAGGGGTACCCCAAGGTATTATTCTTGGGCCTTTATTATTTCTGCTCTTTATAAATGATCTACCGCAATTTGTTGGCAAAAAATGTATTCTGTTTGCTGATGACATAACACTGACAATGGGCGATTTTCTGACAGCCCAAATTAAAAAGTAAAAATTAGTTCAAAAACACTCGATAGATGTCGTTTTATGAAAGCTGGGCTACTTATGGGCTGTAATAAATTCTACACTTTTACTTGTCTACCAAAAGAATAAAAAAATAGTATTTACTTACCTATTTATATTCAGGACATCCAGAACCTATTTCTATTTTGGAATAGAATAAATATTACGCAGCCATACACGTGCTCTTCATGAACCCGCCTTTTACTAAGCGCCATACTAATCTATGCTAAGCGCCATCTATGAAGTCATTTACGAACCAATTTCTTTTTTTTTTTTGATCTCGGAAAATCGCCCATTAAAAATGAAGATAAAACTAATTTTGAACAAGAAGTAAACAAAGTGCTGTCAGATGCAGTAGCATGGTTGGAAAATAACAAACTTCATATAAATATAAGCAAGACTAAAGCCTTACAATTTCAATCCTATAACTCTAGACCATTACCTATACAAATTACATGCAATGGGTCTCATTTAGAAATAGCAGATACATGCAGGTTTCTTGGAGTAAATATTGATAAAAATCTGAACTGGAAAAGCCACATTGACCTTATATGTAAGAAAATTGAGAGTTTCTGTTTTGCAATAAAAAGGCTAAGACAGACCGTATTAACAAACTCTGCAATAGCTGCCTACCATGGATACGTTTCCTCCGTGATATGTTATGGATTGTTGCTATGGGGGAACTCGGTAGACTCGGACAAAGCTTTTAGGGCTCAAAAAAGGTGTATTCGTATGCTTGATAATGCATGGTATTTAGAAAGTTGTAAGCCCTTATTTCAAAAATACAAAATTCTCCCATTGCCCTGCATGTACTTAAAGGAAGTATGCCTATTCGTTCATTTAAATGGAAACTATTTTAAAAATCGCTGTGAAACTACTGTGAGGCATACAAGGGCCCAGTACCGGAACCTGTTGTACCAACCTCCTCCTCAATAATAAAATTAAAAAGTGTCAATTCGGACACTCTCCGAATAAAATGTGTCCGAAACGTCCGCGCACCGTAATTATAGCATTTTATTTAAATCAATACATAAAGTGGCAAAACTTTCATATTAAAAACGGTAAAACTTCGTTAAGAGTAACGCTGCTAGAACCGGGTATCAATAATACATACAATACATATAATCACGACTGTTATCCCCGAAGGGTTAGTCAGAAACTAGGCAATGAGGACAACAAAAGCAGTCCTCTACCATAGTCCACTTTTCACCAAGTAGCGACTGCACATGTACTTAGCGTGACAGGTGGTGAGCCCATCGCCGCTCTATGCTGTTAGAAGTACGTACAGCTTTAGTCCGTTAGTCGCCTTTAGCGATACCAAAGGAAAGAGAGGGGGTGGTAGTATTCTTTCACCGCCACGCGACACGTTTATACATCAATTAATATTCTTAAAGTTGAAAACTAAGTTATTATCAAAGTTTATAAATAGAGATAAAATTATTGCGGCTTATCGTCTTTTTTTAAAAATAATAAGTCTCACTGTACGTAATTCATCAGATAATTGCGCTGACATGAATTGCATGTAAATAAGATACATAATCAACTTGTCATCCTTACTATTATATTTTTTTTTCTATTTATTTAGGTCAATAAACAGTCTTACAATAATGCATAGTTGTACTGTAGAGTATTTCTTATTAAATAGGTACAAAGTTGCTTAATTATAAGACCAACACCATTGACCACATATTATTATTTATTAAACTAATTTACAAAGCTGACCACTTGACGTTATTGTAAATTATTTCTTTGTTCTCTCGCTACAAGTGACAAAATGGAGTATTTAGAGTGTGGGAGCTGATAGTGCCGTAAACTACCTCTATCTCTGTCATTTATAATGATCCCAAAGCTTCGAGATCGCTTTCAGCGATAAGACCGCCTTTGCTCATACCAGATTTAAGTTTTGTTTTGTAAAATGTTTCACATGTATGTGCAACAAAGAATTATTAATCTAGCTATCTATCATCGCGATAAAAACCGCATTTGCGATAGACTCAATTTCGCGGAAAAAGCCGCTAGCGGAAGCTAGTAAGCAAGTATCGGTTATGAATTTATGATTAAGTTTTGTCGTTCGGCATCTTCCAAAATATACCTACTGCCATTGAGGTATTATTACCAAAGACATCGCCGAGCAAGTTTTTGCGCGCTGAGCTGCGGCCCATGGACCGCAAACGCCTCAGTGATTGTGAGTGATCCGTTATTTAGCGAACTTTAAATTAGTAAACTGTTAAGAGCTATTTTTAACCGACTTCAAAAAAAGGAGGAGGTTCTCAATTCGTCGAAATAAATATGTTTTATGTATGTTCCCCGATTACTTAAAGACGCTTGGACCGATTTGTATTTTTTTTTGTCAGAAAGGGTATACCTTCCAGGTGGTCCCATAGTCATCAGGTCAGTATCTGATGATGGGTCCCTGGAGAAATCGAGGGATTTCTTCAAATATTATAGGCACACCTATAGCGATTTAGGTATTATTTGCAAGAACCTGGGCACTTGTCCTTGGGAAGCACCATTTGGTGAAGTGGAACTGTTGATGAAGACCACAGACGGCCACCGGAACTACAATACTAAATATTTTTGGTGTTTGCTATGCAATTACAAACTTTAATGTGGTTGCTAAGCAATTTATGCTCGCCACAATGCGTCACAGTCAAGTGGAGCTAATGGTAAACCACCAAGAGAACTCCTCAAGAATTTACATCCCTGCATCGGAGAAAACAATATTTTGTACAAAATGATAAGCAGTTGACATTAAGATATTGTAAATTAAAAAAAAACCAAGCCAATAAAAGTGACAAATAAATAATATTGTACTATTACTTACTACTACTTCTATTTTTTATTTTTCTGTGTAAACGATTTGGCATCGACTTCAAATGTATATATGTATGTAAGTATAATTTCAACTGCGGGGATTAAATTTAGTTATTCAAGACAACACAATTATTTTGTTCTTTTTAGTTTCTCTGTTTTTTTATGTCAATTACATCCTCCTTTATTTATTTATACTTTGTACAATAAAAAAATTGTGGTAGCCTTCGATCGGTGGTAGCGATCGAATAGTGTTGCTCACTTGTCCACTAGTTTTCTATTGGCAAACGCTAACGAATCGACATGGAGCGATTGCCACTGGGGAAGCTGAAAAGCAGCCTAATAATAGGAATAATTTTAACTGCTTCTGTGGTGTAGTGGTTAAGCCACCGATCTAAGACCCAGAGGTACCGGGTTCGATTCCCAGCGGGGGGTTCATCTTGGTTTGATTGGTGGTAGGGCTTATTAAGTCCGCCTGGCTACCACTATCTTATCTAAAGTCTAGCGCCATAACAACAATGTTGATGGCATTGTTGTGTTCCGATATTTTAGTAGTATTAACAGGCTCAAAGTCACGCAAAGAGCAATGGAGAGGGCTATGCTCGGGGTTTCTCTAGGTGATCGAATCAGAAATGAGGAGATTCGTAGACGAACTAAAGTAACCGACATAGCCCAAAGAGTCGCCAAGCTCAAGTGGCAATGGGCAGAGCACATCGCCCGTAGTACCGATGGCCGTTGGGGCAAAACGATTCTCGAGTGGCGACCGCGCACCGGAAGACGCAGTGTGGGCAGGCCTCCAACAAGGTGGTCCGACGATCTGGTGAAGGTAGCGGGTAGCCGCTGGATGCAAGCAGCACAAGACCGGTCGTGTTGGAGATTCTTGGGGGAGGCCTTTGTCCAGCAGTGGACGTCTTCTGGCTGATGATGATGATATTTTAGTGATAAGATAGCCAGTTCCTCAGTGGTTAAGGATTCCGGGTGAAGCGCGCTTCCACCTTTGGCCTTATCGTCACTTATCATCAGGTGAGATGAAAGTCAAGTGCTTCCCCTTAGGGGATAAAAAAATGTATTTAATGGATGCCTATTGTGTAGATATGCCACATAACTTGCGGTGAAGACTTCACCGCATTCCTGACGCTGGACGGCGGCGTGTTCACGTGCGGCAACGGAGAGTACGGTCAGACTGGCCACGGGACGACCAGAGACGAACTCTTCCCTAGAAAGGTAAACTTTTCGTGTAGTAAGCAGTGTGCTTTATTTGATTTTAAAAAGGACCTCTCTACCTATCTAAAGTATGAAAAGTTATTGGAAGACTTTATAAAACAATTATAAATATATTGTTTGCTAAGTTTAGTTTGTACGTTAGTAGTGCACCTGACCCGGTACAGGTTCGAGTCCTGTTCGTGGGAAATGTGTATTTTGCCGAATAGTTGTGGTTTATTGCTTTATTTATGTACTAATCATTCAGAATATAAGCGATAACATATTTATGGCAACATACAGAAAAAACCTGTAGTACCTCTACCTACCTAAAATTGGAACAGTCTCCTTAAGTATCTACAAGTATTTATAAAAAAATTCGTCACCATCATTTCAACCCGTATCCATGCACCCACTGCTAAGCATAGGCCTCCTCCATGTTATGCCATTTTCTCTTGTTTTGAGCCGATCGCATCCAGGTTTTTTCAGCGATCAGTACTACCTACATACCTACATTCATATATAATCAAGAATATTATCCTTGAAGGGTTAGAGACTATGCAATGAAGACCGTAAAAGCAGTCCTCTGCCATAGTCCACTTTTCACCAAATTGCGATTTCACATGTGCTCAGCGTGACAGGTGGTGAGCCCATCGCCGCTCTAAGCTGTTGGATGTATATGCAGTCTTTAGTCTGTTAGTCGCCTTTTACGACACCCAAGGGAAGAGAGGGGGTGGTACAGTCCGATTCAAATATAATAGCGTCCGTGAAGTTAGTCACAAGTCGCGTCGCAGTAGCGAATTTTAGGTAGAGGTGGGCGTTAAAAGCAAAAGCACTTAAAAAAGTATACTTTTTGGCAAAAGTAATAAGCATACTTTTAGGTTTACACTTATTATGCTTTTCACTTAAAAAAGTGTACATCCCGCCATCTATGAAGTCTCTATAAAACTACTTCAATACTTCCAGTATTTCAGTCTTTCGCCACAAGACAAGAGGCAGCACCGTGCATGCATATTATTCTGCGACAAAATGCATTGCATAGAATTACACTTTATTTGGTCGGTTAATGTTAACGATTTTGTCTTGGTTTTTTTTAAGTAAAAAGTAGTACGTTTTTCCGTGTGAAGCGGTAAGTGTAAGTAGCTAAGTAAGTAAGCTTTACGTTTTTCGTTTAAGCACAACGTAGCCAGCTTTTTGTAAGTAAAAAGCATTTTTAAAAGCATCATCATCAGCCTATTAGCGTCCCACTACTGGGCACAGGCCTCCCACGTGGACAATAGCACACATGGGGATATTGGGCCATAACCCAATATCATATTAAATAAATATTAAAAGCTTGCTTTTTGAAAATCGTACAATGCTTAAATGTGAATATAAATTAAGCACTTTTTTCCACCTCTAATTTTAGGTGTCACCCCCGCCCGCTAGCAGACCGCAACCCGCGGTGGCCCTCCCGCCGCTCGGCACCTGCGCACTGCGGCACTTGCAGCTAAATTCACAACCGCCATTCTAATTGAATCGAACTGTAGTATTCTTTCACCGTTACGCGACGCGATTAGTACTACATAAAACATTACCAGAATTTTTTAATTCAAGGTAATGGAGCTAATGGGTAGCACGGTCACCCAAGTGGCTTGCGGCCGCCGCCACCTGCTCTGCCGCGTCGGGGAACGCATCCTGGCGTGCGGGTACGGCGCTCGCGGCCAGCTCGGCTGCCCGCACATGGCGTTCGCGCTAGTGCCCACGCCTGTGCCCTTCGCGCCAAATGATGAGTTGCCTGTTAGTAATACACCTTGTACACTAAACACTACCTAGTCTTGCCATAAGTTCTGTCCCAACTTAAATGAGGGTATTTTAAAATTAATAATATGACGGTAGTACTAATATTAGATATCATTATATTAAGTAGGTTTTATACTATACATTTCGATCTAACACATAGCTGTGTAATCGTGGAGTGGGGTACCACAGAGAATCGTGAGAGCCAAGAAGTTCTTGCAGAGACATGCAGACGGTAGCCACCGGACAATTCTCTTTACGGATTAAAAATCAAAAAGAGATCGAAATTAATAGTATAAAACCTACTTAATATAATGGTATGTAATAATGGTACTACCGTCATATTATTTATTTTTAAATACCCTCATTTAAGTTGGGACAGAACTTATGGCAAGACTAGGTACCTACATACATAGATTCAAGAACTTCTTGGCGGGAAAGTGAAGCGTCATGTCTGCAGTTTTGTTTTATTTTCTATAATTTGTGTTTTGTAGAATATTAATGTGGAATAATGGTGGATTATTAATTATTTACTGTTAAGTGTCCTGAACGTGCATGAGTGTTGGCAAATAAAACAAAACAGTGCAACATCACTAATTTTCAAATTCTCTCAAGAAGTCCGTGCGAGATCTCAGTAAAGTCCCACATCTTTACTGGAACTCAAGGGGTTTGGGGGGAATATCATTTAGCATTAAACGTTCATATCATCACTCATTATCATCAGTTTTAGCATAATCAATGAACTCTAATATTAAGACTGAAGGACTAGTATCCATGGTCATGAAATAATTAAAAAAACCCATATATTCACGACTATTATCTCCAAAGGGTTAGTCAGATACTAGACAATGAGGACCGCAGAAGCAGTCCACAAGTAAAACCTAGCAACAAACTCAGCTGTTCACACATGGCGTTCGCGTTAGTGCCCACGCCTGTGCCCTTCACGCCCAACGACGAGTCGCCTGTTAGTAATCTAATCTGTAATCCCTTAGGGCAGAACGTTTGGTGCTGGTTTTTTCATAATAAACTTTCTCACTTTTACGTCAATAATCTAGCCCAAGTAGGCTTTTCTGGAAGTTTCTTTTTTAGTTAAACTAGATAACGGATAAACATATTTATTATACATAGAAAACACCAAGACCAGAAATCAATTGACCCGACCAGAATTTGAACCCAGGCCCTCAAAAATGGCGACTCCGGAATGGGCGTCGCTAACCACTAGACCACGAAGGTCGTCAAATAATTATACAATGAAAGTGCGTGCGTGGTTTACTTTTACGGTGAATACCGCGTCCTAGCATTCGTTGTGAATACAGGTGTTTGCCATTGATTTTAACAAGGTGGCGTGGTGATGGTGATGGTTTGCTTATGCTGATATTCTAGCCAAGGTTTTTAACTTTTACCAACCCATTTAAGAGATATTTAATTTGGCATGGTGCTAGCGACTAGCTTTATTAAAGTGTAACAAAACCGAATAAAATCCCATGGTTATTTATACGCACATAAAAAAAATTCCTAACAACAAACTTAATTACTGAGGTATATAAAAATCCTTAAGAGGGTTTATGAATTTCGGTTTCCCATACAAACCTCCAAGTCGTAATTTTTAAAAACTAATAAACCAATTTTAATAAAACATTGTATGCTAAAGTAAAAAACAGGGATCTAAATATTTTGTTGAAAACATTTTTAAAAAACGTATATTTAACTTAGTTATTACGATTTTAAACTTTCTATAGTGGACATTAAATCGCCATAACTCAGCTAAATAAACATTTTTTTAAATGTTTTCAACAAACTATTTAGATCCCTGTATTCTACTTTAGCATGCAAAGTTTTATTAAAATTAGTTAATTGGTTTTTAAAAATTTCGACTTGAAAGTTTGAATGGGAGACCGAAATCCGTAAACCCTCTTAAAGCAATTTTAATAAATATGTGGCGTCACATGAATGCTGACCACACTACTCTGAGCGGCCACTCGTTGCCGCGCCGCCGTCGGAAACTCAGTCGTACACTATATCGGAGTTAGTCATGCATAACAAGGACAATAAATTCAACAATAAAACTGCAGTATCTATCAGCACATTATTATCATATTAATCCCTTATAGAAATGATTCACTTTCAAGCGAGTGTATGTATGTCAATAATTTCAATATACATTAGATACTCGCATAGGGCCGCATAGGGCCTGGGTGGTGGGTTGTAATCCGATCTCTCCAAGTGCTATTGTTCATGTGGGAAGCCCTGAACCCAGCAGTGGAACTTTTGAAGACTGATGTGTGGTGAGGATTCCTTTTGGACCATTGAAGGTATCATACGTGTTCGAGACCATAGTCAGTAACAGACTATTTACTAACGGCCGTCACTACTAATAATTGTTCTATCTGTGGTTCTTTCTACTACAGTTTGAAATTTGGCATGATGCTATGGAGCTTTAATCAAAAGTAAGGGAGTTTCATGAACACAACAACACGTGTTGTGATACTTTATTTGCAATTCAATCTACTGTATAGGCTCCACCAGGTCAACCTACCACAAAGTGTCAAATTTCTTCAATAAATTTTGAACTTTACCCTTTGGGTTTAAAGATCATTATCGATTGCAGAAATTTGACAGATTTGGATAAGTGACCTGCTTTCGTGTATATAATCTAGTGTACTATAATAGACCATTTGAAATTGGCTTAATACGTAATCCGCAATTAAGATACAATAAAATTATAGTAGGCAAAAAAACAAATATATTGATTGATTATTATTTTCGGCCGTAATATAGTTTTTTAGTAAATGCTCGTTTTGTTATATATATTAATTGGTCTATTAACGGAAAGCGTTTCAGACACAACTAGAATGCTTACTGCGAGTTTTCTAGACTAATTTATTAAAGTCAACTACTAGCTATGGCAGGCAAATTCGTACGTGACAGTCTTAGGCTGAGTCCTGAGTCACGGCGCATCGCGCAGGCGGATTGCGGAGCATAGGAATAATGTATATAGGCGCGCCTGTAGGTTCTTACACGTCGAGCATTTGTTTCGTGCGCGGCGGATTCCGCCTGCGCGATGCGCCGTCACTCAGGATTTGGCCCTAAGGTCCGCGAACGATGACGGGGGAGGGGTGACATCTGCACACAAGTGACGTTCATACTACGCGGTCTCGCCGCCCGCGCTCTTCTTTCTCGCCCCCGCAGTCGCACGTCCCTCCAAGACTTCTTGGGGGGAAAGTGAAGCGTCATGTCTGCAGTTTTGTTTTATTTTCTATAATTTGTGTTTTGTCGAATATTAATTTGAAATAATGGTGGATTATTTACTGTTAAGTGTTTGTCAACGTGCATGAGGTTTGGCAAATAAAACAAAACAGTGCAACATCACTTTTCAAATTCTCTCTCTCTGAAGTCCGTGCGAGATCTCAGTAATGTCCCACGTCTTTACTGGAACTCAAGGGGTTTGGGGGGAATATCATTAAGCATTAAACGTTCATATTTATTATTATCATCACTCATTATCATCAGTTTAAGAGGCCTATTACATCTCGACTGTGATATTTGCGTAAAATGGCCAATTTTGGCGTTATGGATCTCAGAAACAAAAATACATTAACAATTATGACTTATTGAATAGTGTAGAATAGCTATTGGAATAGTGAGTAGCGGCCTCGCTTTTTGAAAATTTTGCTTAACTTTATAATTAAACCCAAAATTGCAGAGAAAGATTTTCTTAAAGTGCGCAGAGGCACTTTTTTGAGCTCATCGATTGAACTACTGTTCTAAACAAGTGAAAAAAAAAATTATAATGTTATCTCTTATATAGTCGAATAGTGCGTAGCGGCCTCGGAATTTTTAGATATCATTGATTTTACATAGGAAAAAAATCTTATTCTAAACCAAAAAACTTTGAAAATCGCTAAAAGTTAACTGTGAATTTCTCCTATCTGCGATAATATTATTGAGCAAAATTTATACCAGAGTAATTGTTACTTCATGAGGAATAAAGATTGTATAATGAATTTATTATCCTATTTCGATAAAAACGATAAATACAACTGCAAAATTACTACCTACAAAATTTGAAAATGGGCATTTTACGCAAAAATCACATTCGAAATGTAATAGGCCTCTTAAGCATAATAAGCATATTATAACTCTGATATTACGATTAAAGGACTAGTATCCATGGCCTCGAAATAAATAAATAGATAAAAAGCATGTCTCCCGGCCCACAGACCATGTGATATGAATTTGCCAGCCAATAGTTGGTTTCTCAATTTGGTTACTAGACGAAAAAACTCGGTCTAAGCATTCGGGAACGTTACGGATTGCTCTTCAAGTATTTAATGTATGATATTGTTTTGCGCTCGTCACGGAATCTACACTGTCCCGTCTAGCTTAACTGTGAATAAGCTTTCAACAAAAAAAACGCTAAAAGGGGGGGGGGATATGCAATAGCTGACTAAACTTTTTCTGTTTTGTTTCTCACCAGACTGAAAATCCAGGACACAGTAAGGTGAATAGTATTCCAATGTTTTTGAAATAGGTATTAATTTACTATTACATTGCTCAGTATTTTTGGTTGTACACAAAGCTTTGCTCCACTATAGCGAAAAACAGTACTTTACTATAGTTTATAGCAGCTTTTTTGAATTCAGCCGCATTATCGGAGGGTACAGAACAGGTCGTTACAGTTTTTTTTATCAAGAATTATAAAGATATCATACTGACACAGATCTGAGTGCAAGTTCTTTTACTTTCAATTGAGGCAAAGTTAATTGCAATTTGTGTGAGATATAGTAGGTACAGACGCCAGCGGGATATACCACTAAATGTCAAATATCGTCAATAAATCTTGAACTTTATAGTTGGGGGTGTAAGGATCAATATCCATTAGAGAAATGTGACTGCTGCTGGCGTGTGTATAACTGCTTAGTGGCAAGTTTGTCACTAGCTCTTAAACAATTTGTAATTTTTTTTAACTCTATTTAAGCGGATTTATACATTTCTGTATCACTTACAAACTTCCAAGTTAAAAATTACAATTTCATAAAAATTTATAAAAATTTGCAATAATTTTTTTTAACGCTTAAAAATACTTATAAGTAAAATTTTTTAAAAACTAAAAAAAGTCGACAACCTCAGGCGGGAATCGGACCACGCACCTTCCGCATTCCGGGCGGCTGCCTTAACCAGTTGGCTACCGAGGTCTGGTTTTCTATTCCCTCCTGATGTCGTCTTTTTTCAATGTTACTTAAAAATTTGCATGCTAAAAAAATGCGTGCGTCATTTACTATTAGTTTTTTATAGATGTCATTTAAGTGACGTTTATAAGTAAGGTTGTATGATCTCTCTATTCTCCTTTTGCATGCTAAGTTTTATATCTTATTTGTTTGTAAAATTTTGATCTTGGAAGTGTTTTTGGTATACCGAAATGTGTAAAGCCTCTTCGCGCTCTGATAATCATACTAATAAGTAACAATTCGTTTTTCTTACGTTAACGATCAGTTCTGTGATACCATAATTTTAAACAGTAGTTTGGTTCTGATTTTAGAAACTGTAGTACTAGATAATTAAGTATGTTTAGGGAACAATATGTTGGTTTATTTGGATTTTGAAATACTGTTTATTCATGCTGATTGCTGATGATAAGACTTCCTGCCATGAAATATAATATGTACATATATTGCAAACAGCGACATCTTACTGCTTCCTTATGCGCTTGTAAAATTTTAATTTTAAAATAATTTAATTTAAAACCTTGAATTATGCACAATAGTTACCGCAAAGACATGAACGCTTATATTTATAAGTATATAAGGTGTCGGTAATTGGTATAATCCCGCCACTGGGCCACCCTACATAGTGCATAAAACAACTATTTATATAAGAGTGACTATGAAATTGCAAAAAAAAAACAGTTCTTCCTTTCATAACTGTAAATTTAGGGAACAGCTTTTTTCTTTTTGCAATTTTAGAGTTGCTTCTATACAAGTAGTTGATATGACTATAAGGCTGATTTCACAGTCACGCGTTTGATCAGCGCCGCCTACGCGCGCGCTTACAATTAATATTACAGTACATAGTAGTTGCGCGTTTGAACTGCGTGCGTTACTATGAACGCAACTACTATCTAGTGTAATTGTAAGCGTGCGTGTGTGGCCGGCTCTGATCAAACGCGTAACTGTAAAATCAGCCTAAAAAACATTTAAAATAAAAGAACCGAAGCCCTATTTTCCATGAATATTGGCGACTTTCGCAAAGATTTGATGTAATTTAATAACTTTAATACCAGACCTGAAAATATACGTAGTTGATTCAATTACACTATATTATGTACTAAATAGAGTGTATCTCTTTATGTGCATATTTTAGTTCAAACAACTCTAAAGTTGTTTTTGGCAAAGACCCAGTTTACTATCGCGTCGTCATATTATGTTGTATTTCAGAGTCTGTATAGAGCTATATAAGGGTGTATGGAGAGCGCAGTTGTCTCTGTCTAATCGTATCACTGTCCTCCTTTAGCCCAAGAAGAAGCCGAAGGTCGAGAGCGCCACCGCCTTTCATACCAACGCGGGGTCGTCTAGACGAAATGTTGAGTCTCCCTCTATTGACTTTTAATATTACTGTTATATTAAAACGACTCTGTACATAATTTATTCTAAGTAGTTGCGGCTTCATGTATGCTTTATTATTACACGCTTATTATGTTGAATGTCGTAGCTAGACTCGAGCATTGCATTTTGTGTCTGTTGGTGTCCATTGCAAATGTTAGCAGATGTTAAAAATAAATTACTAATATTATATTATGTTTTTACTAGTGGTATTATTTTTTGGAATAATTCAAATTCTCTGGTATCTCTTTCTTGTAGTTTGGTTACTATTAGTAATTCGTAAAATAAATAGTGCACACGATAAATGTTTTTTTTTCTTCAAATTGGGATGGTACTATGCAATCTGGTAATGGTTAGTATCCGTTTAACAACCACCATATGTTATATAAATTTCAATGCAGCATTGTAAATATTTTAATCGGAGAACTAGCACACATCACGCTTTCATAATAATCACTGCAATCAAATGTTATTTTTTAATAATAGTCTGCATGTTTAAATCGAACACATTTGGAAAAAAAGATATTTAAAAAGTAAACAGTTTTTATATAGTCCCATTTTAATTTACTTCAAAATTGAATAATTTTGAAGCATCTGCTTGCGTTCGTAAACATTCGTACACTACGACTTCGCCACTTGCGATTTTAAGAGCGTTCTTTATAAACAAATCTCGTTTCTTTCCAGTTCACACCGGATGTCTTCAGCGGTCCCATCAAAGTTTTCGCGGGCGGTGACCACAGTTTCCTAGTGCTCAACACTGATAAAATCTCCACGGACTTTCGTGTGTCGGACCAGTCTAGGCAGATTTTGACTATGACCCAAGCGAAGTTAGCCACTTGCGAAGTTTTCAAAGATGGCGACGTTGTCAATCAAGTGAGTCGTGAACTTGGTCTAATGCCAAATATGATTACTTGTTAGAATGACACAATTTTTTTTGGGATTTTAATTTACTTATCTATACTAATATTATAAGGAGGAAACATTTGATTGTTTGTTTGTATTGAATAGGCTCCGAAACTACTAGACCGATTTATAAAATTCTTTCACCGTTGGGAAGCTACACTATCTCCGGGTGACATAGGCTATATTATATTTTCAAAAAAATTGGGGATCCATACTAAAACTCAAATAATTTCCCTAAAACGCGTGCGCTAAGAAAACTATTGATAATAGAATAAAATAATGTGCTATGGCTTTGCAGAACACACCATTATCTACAAAAAGTGTCGCGATAGCATATGTCTAACTATTTTAGTTACGTCACAATAAGTGTAAGTAAACGTCACGAGGTACGGGGTCCACGCGAACGAAGTCGCCGGCGCCGGCGGTCTGCTAGTATTTTATAAGTATGTGAGAAAAAATTTGGTAAGGTAACAGTTAGGTTCCGTAAACTAAACTGTTACCACCCACCACGCGGCCAGCGCGCTGGCCCAATGACGGTTGGTGGGTTATTTCATTCATTTCAATCTTTATTGTAAAATTATAGCAAAAAGTGGAATCAATGCACGCGCAATGCGTTCAGATTGCTTGCAAACTTATATTTTGATAGATATCAATGATAGACGAGTAAAAACTTACACTGAAGGCCCATTCTAAATATTTTTAAAATATATATTTTTTAAATCGGATGAATAATTTCGGAGATTACTTCCACATTCCACAAACTTGCCGACTCTTACCTCTTTAACCAGCCAACTTGTTTCCAGGACCTAATGGTGTACTTAGAGACTGTCTTCGGTTCCATCGCGTGCGTGAACGGATCCTTTTTGGCTTCAAACAACGGCCACTACGGGTGCAACACGAAGACGCCGGGCGTAGATTTGAAACTAGCCGAAGAGGCGTTCACGCTCGTCAGCCGGTTCGAGAACACGTCCATCAAGGAACTGGTTAGTAGTCAGTAGACAGTACTATCTTAGAATACATACAGCAGTGAGGCAGCGGCGAAAGGTTTTTCTTATTGGTGCTTTCGGCTCATTTAGCCATTGTCAAGTAAGAGAGATTTGGCAACATTTTCTTTGCTTAGAGTAGATGATAATGAGTGATAACATAAATATTTCATGATAAGTGATATTCCCCAAAACCCTTGAGTTTCAGTAAAGCTGTGGGACTTTACTGAGGTCTCACACGGACTTGATAGGATTTTTAAAAGTGATGTTGCACTGTTATCTTTTTTTTGCTCACACTCATGCACGTTCACGGACACTAACGGTTAATAATTCACCATTATTTCACACTCATATCGACAAAACACAAATTTTAGAAAATAAACTGCAGGCATGACGCTTCACTTTCCCGCCAAGAAGTCAGGCGAAATGTTTGGACACCTGTATCTGCATTGCACAGCTACTCAAGAGTCTGGGAAACGCCAAACTATAACGGGTAAAGAAAATCGGCCCCGCAGTAGCGGGGCGGAACTCGTAAGGTTGAAGAGCAGTGTGGTGGCGTTTCTACATTATAAAAAAAATATTGTTTACACTCACACCAATTATTATCATCCCAAGATAAGCTTCTATTGAAACTCGTTAATAAGGTTAAACTAGATAACGGATAAATATAAGGTGACTGCTAGAGACTACAAGAAACTTCATGGGCTGCTCAGGTCAAGTGTTTTAAACATGACAAAAATGACAAAAAAAGAAAATCTTCCTTTTTTCATTTTTAATGAAATAATATTCATTTTGTGAATTTTAATTAGATAGTCTTTGAGTATCTTATTTATTTTAAAAAAATAACAAGATAAATAAAATGAAAAAACAGTTAAAAAGAACGATTATTTACAACGCGCGGGCAGCGGCCGGTCGTTGACCCAACCGTCTGTTGACCCGTCCGCGTCAGCCGGGCGATAAGTACCTACATTAGTCTGCAATGAGACCCCATTTATTTTCCTATTATGAAATGTGCGTATTATTCTTATGTTATTGCTTTAAAATAAATTAGATACTCAAAGACTATCCAATTAAAATTCGCATAATGTATTATTTAATGAAAAATTTAAAAAGCACGAATTTCTTTTTTGTAATTTTTGTCATGTTTAAAACACTTGACCTGACCAGCCCTTGAAGTTTCTTGCGGTTTCTAGCAGTCGCCTTATATACATAAACATAGAAAAACACCCAGACCCGAAATCAAATTCTGAAAAACCATAATTATTATACTACTAACCCATCTCTTCACCTGCGTGACGGACGGACTGACTGACCCATCTCTTCACCTGCGTGTCGTAAAAGTCGACTAACGGACTGAAGACTGCACTTACATCCAACAGCTTAAGAGGCCTATTACATCTCGAATGTGATTTTTGCGTAAATTGCCCATTTTCGAATTTTGTAGTAATTTTGCAGTTGTATTTACCGTTTTTATCGAAATAGGATAATAAATTTGTGCATAATATTACAAATCTCCATTCTGTGAGCATAAGTTGAATTCAGACGGCTGGCGCATCGCATTTTGTAGTAATTTTGCAGTTGTATTTATCGTTTTTATCGAAATAGGATAATAAATTCATTATAAAATCTTTATTCCTCATGAAGTAACAATTACTCTGGTATAAATTTTGCTTAATAATATTATCGTAGATAGGAGAAATTCACAGTTAATTTATAGCGATTTTCGAAGTTTTTTGGTTTGGAATAAGATTTTTTCTATATAAAATCAATGATATCTAAAAATTCCGAGACCGCTACTCACTATTCGACTATATAATAGGTAACATTATATTTTTTTTATTTCACTTCTTTAGAACAGTAGTTCAATCGATGTGCTCAAAAAAGTGCATTTGCGCACTTTATGAAAATCTTTCTCTGCAATTTTGGGTTTCATTAAAAATTTAAGCAAAATTTACAAAGAGCGAGGCCGCTACGCACTATTCCAATAGCTATTCTACACTATTCAATAAGTCATATTTGGTGAAGTTTCACAAAATATCAACTGCACACACTGTACACAGGCTGTGGCAGTGCACTGCTTCTGCGGTCCTCATTTCCTAGTCTCTTAAACTCAAAATATGTTAGATAAAAAAATTACCAGAAAAAAAAATCAACCATCTCAGGAAAGCTCGAATAGAAGTCGAACCCGTTACCGCTGGCTTGCAGCGTAAATCACCAACTACAAGAAAGAATTCAACGAGTCTTCTGGGGTCTCGGTAGCTTAGCGGTTAGAGCAGTGGACCGGCAATCCAAAGGTCATGGGTTGAAATCCCATTCGAGCTTTCCTGACACTGGTTGATTTTTTTCTAGTAAACATTTTATCCTAAATCTATATAGCATTGTAATTGCAAAAATTTCAATAATCAAAATATATTTATTAAATAAACTCAATTCATAAGTACTTTGAATCGTCCAAATCTTTTTTAACTTACCACCCATTCAGGACGTCATTTTTTAACTGTGGCAAAGAACGGGCGACTAACCCTTCGAGGATAATAGACGTAAGTGTGTATATTTTTCTTCGTGCCGTAGATATTCAGTCACCTGGCGGAGAACGTGATAAAGAAGATGAAGCCGTCGCCGCCGGACGCGGAGGCGCTCCGGCTGTTCCTGCTGCTGCCGCTGTACCACGAGATGAGGAATCCGCGCCGGCATCCCGAGCTGCAGGTAACGTTTGTTATTATAACACGCGTGCCTATCCATTTTGCCGTTCAAATATAACCCGTATAACCCGCGCCAAACTTCTAGCTCGCTGTGAACACAAAATGGGTATCTGCGGGACGTAAGCGGTTAGGGAGGGCGAGCGCGAACCCCGCTCACCCCTGCGCCGTACCGCGCTCGTCATGTGTTTTCATTTGTTTTTATTTGTAGCAGTGGAAAGTACAGTCACGTGTATATTTTATTTGGTCGCGACGCGATATTAGGTTTTTGTTATTGTTTGTTGTTACGTTACTGTTTTAAGTTGTCGAATTATAAAAGGTTTTAGTTTCGTTTTTTAAAATGCTTAGACGTAATACCGTTTTACGTCGGCAATGTAGAAAAAATATTTATAAGAAAACACAGTTTCCACAGCTTCTTAAAAATATATGTAAGTATGCTTATAATTTCAGTGTTGTTATTAATTTATCCTGGTTAATTGTGGGTATTAAAATATATAAAACGCCTAATTTATAAATTACCTTGTTATATTATTTTATAATTATTATAACGCTTTAATTATAATGTTGCTAACTGTACACTTGCGCGTCGCAACTTCAGAGCGAGCTAGAAGTTTGGCACTACCTATACCCGGGCGTGCGTGTCCCCTTTGACGTGCGACCAAAACCGACGACGGCGGCTCGTCTGCGAGCTAGCTTGCGCGGCACGCGTTCCCCAAGAGTGTACGCGTAGCTGCAAGTAAGGATATGGCGTTCCAGGACACGCGTAACCGACTACGCGTACCAATGTACGCGCTATCCGTACGCAGCTTTACGACACCACCCGCACTGCTTCTGCCCCGTGCTCCTTTTGACCAGCATTGGAATTAATTGTTTTTGAGTTATGTGGCGCTCCATCTGTCACCCTTTCCGCACTAATAGCCTAAAAGCAACCAGGGATTCTCATCCCTCTCGGGAGGAAAGTATATCCACTAATCACTGGAGAACATCAAAACGTGAAAAGTGGAGGCCGCGGGATCTGTCCACTAGGGAATTAAACCGCTGGATTGTCAACTATCCAGCAGTGGACAAGTACAGGCTGATGATTATGATACACTTTAAAACTTTCGCGTTCCATTAGAAACAAATATTTAGACGGGAATTAACGCTAACTACTTATTAAAGTGCCGATTCCTAAAAGTGCCAATGGCCAATACAAGACAATCTTATCCGGAATAAAACTTGCTAGCAGTAAAATAAAGCAAGAAAAAAGGAAAGAAGGGAAATTGACGAAAGGTACACAGGACCTCATTAATGAAAGACTAGCTACAGATATTTGTTCAACGGAATACAAATCTATAGACAGAAAAACTAAACGGAATATCAGATCAGACATAAGAAATTATAACACACATCTTGTCAATACAGCATTACAAAAAAGCACTTCATTGAAAACAGCAAAAGAGGGATATACAAGAACAAAAACCTGGATCACTAGTTTGCAAGACGGAGAAGGTAAAAAGCATAGCAGTCGTGCCAAGATCATGAGTATATGTTCTGATTACTATAAGACCCTGTATTCTGATGATTCAAACTCCGCACCATCTGTAGAGTACTGCTGTGGTGATGACGTTCCTCTCATAACGGAATTTGAAGTGGACACTGCCATCAAATCCATGAAATACAGCAAAAGTCCCGGAGAGGACGGTGTAACTACGGAGGTTCTCAAGCTAGGAAAGCGAATCCTGCGACCCTATCTGGCGGATTTACTAAACAATATTTTGTTAACGGGAGACATGCCTCACAACTTTTGTCACTCCAATATAATCCTGCTGTTCAAGAAAGGTGAAAAGACAGATGTCAATAATTATAGACCAATTAGCCTTACCTCACATGTCTATAAGTTAAAAAAAACTTATTAAAGGCATACTACGCATACCTTTTTATACCCGACGTTTCGACCGAGTTGAAAGTCGAAAAAGGTATGCGTAGTATGCCTTTAATACATACATATAATCACGACTATTATCAGGGGGGTGTCACTCCGCAGTTTAGGTACGTTCGTTTGGCGCGCCTCCCAGGCAGGCCGCCTAGGCGTATGGCAGTAAAGGTTGCCGCGAGCCATAGCACCGAACACCGAGCGCCTAGTCGCTTAACTCGTAATTCCTACGCGCGCGCGTAAACCCTACGCTCTGTGACGTCATGACGTCAAATCGATATCGAGTCAGCGTTGCTTAACGGAATATGAACGCTCCGGTCGAGCGATAAGTTTGAATGTCGCGTGAAAGTTGTTAGAGAGTGCACCTTCTGTACGGTAGTACTATTAGTTATTCTGTGCTATTATCCCTGAAGGGTTAGTCAGAGAGTAGGCAATGAAGACAGCAAGAGCAGTGCTCTGCCATAGTCCACTTTTCACTAAATAGCGACTGCACATGTGCAGTCAGTGTGACAGGTGGTGAGCCCATCGCCGCTGTATGCTGTTGGGTGTATTTTTTTATGTGACACGTCATAGTGACTACATCCTGCCTGATGGTAAGCAGCCGATGTAGTCCAAATTAATGAGAGCGCTCCTCACCGTGCAACAAGCACGGTAACAAGCGCACCCATTCATGACAGCCTGCATAAATGCCGTTTCACGCCCCGTTTAAAAGACCCGGGATTATAGGAGCTGGGAAACACATGCGCCGGCAGAGAATTCCAAAGCCGAATGGTCTTACAGAGGAACGACTTGCCAATTTTTTTGGTACGAGTGCTGATATTCTACACAGTATGATGGTGGTTCCTAAGACCAGCACGTGTAGTCCGGGACAGGATAGGAGAGGGCGGGATTAGATCAAAAGTTCTTCAGAACACTCTCCATAGTAATTTCGGTAGAAGACACTGAGAGAAGCAATGTCTCTGCGCAGCTGGAAGTCCTCAAGAAAGGCTGTAACCTCAGCATCTCCAATAATGCGTACCGCTCGCCTTTGCAGTCTATCAAGTGCATCGAGGAGGTATTTACGAGTAGCGGAGCCGTCCCATAGATGGGAACAATACTCCATACTCGATCGCACCTGAGTCTTGTACAGCAAACAGCGCTGCTCAGGAGTGAAAAACAGCCTCATCTTATTGAGAATACCCAACTTACGGGAGACAGTTAAAATAACACTCTCGATGTAGCATTTTGGATTCAGTTCCTGGCCGATGTACATGCCAAGAATGCTGAGGTCCACTGAAATGGGTAAAGAAGAGTTCTGAAGAGAGGGAGGAGTAAGGAAGGGAGTTATCCTGGACGAGAATGCACAAACCTGGGTTTTTCTGGCATTAAACTCGACCACTCCGACGGGTGCAAAGTAAATAAAGCTAACTACAAAATCTATGATTTTTCGTTTAACATATTATCGTTTTAATTAAACAAGTCTTTACAACATGGTATATTTTTTTTGCATATATCACTTTATTTCAATCTATTTTGGTACGTAAATAAAGCCAGCTACGTAGGTCCTTTCAAATAGAACGAAGTTAACGCGACCAAGTGACGTTGGCTGCATTAGCGCGGGAGCGCGCGAATACCCCCGCGCGCACACAAAATGTCATCAGTCAGATGACAGGTGCTTCGCCGGCGAGTGTGCATTTATTAGGTTAAGTAAGGGCTTTTGTCTTATATAATATAAGTGATATTTTGATGTATTATTGTTTTTTATTATAATTATTTATATTCGTAATTGCAATCCATGATGAATAAAGAACGACGCAAGTTGTTGGTGCAATTAGGAAAAACAAGAAAACAAATTGCGATCGAGGAAACAGAAGAGCTGTTAAAACTCACAAAAAATAACAACTGTGATACTGTGGCTGGTATGTATTAATATATTTTACTAAGATTAATCAGTTTTAATAGTTACAACTCTTATCTTGATAGTTTGCACAATAATAACAGTTTTTTTTAATGTAACGACGCAAAAACGACCATCTACCACTTGACTCTTTCTACTTCGCTATCATAGTAGATGTTATGATTTACTTTGCTGAATTTTGTATGAAATATATCATTTTACAAAGAAATACAAAGAGAAGGGTTATGATTTTGACTGGTACATATATATGTATGTATGTTTATCTGATTTTGTTCTCTAATGACGTCTAAATTACTTATATCCAATGGTTCTTTGTGTGCTGTTGTTTAATGTATATTTGTTTATTTTGTTTACAGAAAGTTCAACTTCAAATATCCAAGATGAATATAATGATAGTTTACCAAATATAAGCACTGGGTTCTTCGATAAACATCATCCGTTAGAAGATGAAGTAATGAATAAACTTATGGAAGACCTTGGCGTCGCGGTTCTGAATAAAGATAAGTCTCAAGTAGATCAAATTATACCGAGATCGTCTTCTTCTACACCTTTCTTGTCAAGTCCTTGTTCCAGATCTGAAGTTATTCATCCTGATGACAAAATTGAAAGAATGTCTATCACACCGACACCGTCGGAATACAATTCGTTTACTCCTAGTCCTACACATGATTTATTACAACCAAATCAGACATCTGAATCAATGAATCTAGACAATAATGCAATTGTGGCAGTTGTCAATTGTCAGTCCCCAATAATAACTACGACTGACACTTCTTCTGCAGCTGACGCATCAAGTGAATGCTCTACGCCGTCTAATAGTAATGGGAGGAAAAGACGTCAATTCAGTATTGATAGTTCAAAAAAGACGAGATTGAGAAACAAGGATAAATGGATAGATACAAAACGAATATTATTGTTGAATTCTGGCAAACAGCACTTGTCAAGGAATGGAAAAGTACAACCCGCTAAAAATGTTAAGCCGCCATGCCATGTTTGCAAATTTAACTGTAGCTCAAAAATATCATTTCAAGAAAGAAAACATATTTTCGATCGATTTTGGGGCCTTTCTAATCACGAAAAGCAATGGGTGTTTATCGGTAATTATGCCAAGCGTAGTTCAAAAAAAAGAATAACTACTGACAGTTATTCAAAGCGCAATTTCAGTGTTACTTACACACTTCCACTTGATTTAGACAAATCTAGCCCTAGAAGCATCAAAGTTTGCAAAACAATGTTTAAAAACACATTATCTATCAGCAATCAGTTTATATTTAGCGCTTTGGATAAATATGATAAAGATACTGGCAGCTGTTTAAAAGATTTAAGAGGTCATCATGAGAATAAAAATAAGATCAATACAGTGGCAGTAATCTAAGGAGTCTGTGATCACGTAAAGTCATTCAAACCTGTGGAGTCTCATTATATAAGGAAAGACTCAAATAAACTATATCTGTCTGGTGACTTGAACTTCTCAATTATGTTTAAATTATATAAGACATGGGCAGAGGAAAATAATGTTTCAGAAAGAGTACGCACAGTTCGCCAATATCGAGACATTGTCAACAGAGAAATGAATATATGCTTTTTTATCCCTAAAAAAGACCAGTGCGACGTGTGTACCGCATTTAAAAATTGCCCTGAAAGTCAAAACGCTAATGAGTTTAATGAACATATGAAAAATAAAGATATTGCAAGGGCTTTGAAGAAACAAGATAAAATCCAAGCCACTGCACATCCTGAAACAGTAACTTCAGCCACATTTGACTTTCAAAAAATTTTATCAACTCCTCATGGCGAAACAAGTTCATTTTATTATAAACGCAAACTATCTATCTTTAATTTTACAGTTTTTGAAATGGGTCTTAAGAAAGGAATATGTTATATGTGGCCTGAAAGTACAGCTAAAAGGTCGAATGAGGTGGCTAGTTGTCTCCTTAATTTTATTGAAAATTCAGCTAGGAAAGGGATCAAAGACGTCCGCCTTTGGTCGGACAACTGTGGAGGTCAAAACAGAAACAGATCAGTGTTTTTTATGTACGTGTACTGTTCCACCAAGTTCAAAATTGATATCTGTCATAGGTTTTTAGGAAAGGGGCATACCCAGCAAGAAGCGGACAGTGTCCACGCACTGATAGAAGAGTCGTCAAAAAGAAAATTTATTTACACTCCTGAAGAATGGTACACCCTTGTTAGATGGTGTAAAACATCTGGAGATCCTTATGAAGTAGTAGAGATAACACAAAATATGATTTTCGATTTCAAAGAATGTTTGGACAGTTTGAAGTGGACTAAAAACGTAGACAATGAAAATGTTAAGTGGAGTCAAGTACGTGAGATTGTAGTAAAAACAGAGTTTCCTAACACAATATTTTATAAATATAATTTACATGAAGAAGAGTGTAAGAGAATTGACCTATTACAAAAAAGAAGTACGCGGTCTTGTCGAGATAATATTTTAACAGAACCCAGTATTGGTTATAATGAAACTTTGCTGATAACACATTCCAAATACAGTGACTTATTAAATCTTTGCGAGCAAAATTTAATACCACCGAGGTATCAAGAATTTTATAAAAATTTAAAACATAGTTCTAATAATAGAGAAAACGAGACTGAGTAGGTAATAGTTATTATTGTTACCAGAAGATAATTAATACCTACCTAATCAGTAAGTTAAAAATATCCGATTGGATGTTTGGTTAATCATTTTTAATTATGAAGAGAGTTGATTAATGTTTTGTTTGTGATTTTATTACATTAATTGGTGTAACTTAAGTAGAATTTGATAAAAATATGATTTATTTACGTTTTTGTTCACCCAGAAGTTTTGATATTTGTTTTATCATTACTCATTATGAAAAGAGTTTCTTAATATTTTGTTTGTTTTTATCAGACTGATTAGCGTAACTTAAATAGGTGCAAGTTGATAAAAAATTAAAAATATAGTTTATTAACGTTTTGTTCACGCAGAAGTATGTTGTTTATGTTAAACAGAATTTTAAATGTATGTTCCTAATAAAAAAAACTATGCTAATTATAATAAAATTATTTCATTTGACCTCATTGTGTGTAACCTACTACATATAGAATACGACGCATAAAAAGCTATCAACGTTATTATGTTGTGTAATCGACATAATTATCAATTAATACGAAATACGTAGCAATCTATCATAAACTAATGTTCTCTTAAAAATTTAATACAGTACATTAAATGAAATTGTATTTTTTACACAACATTCAAAGTCCCTTGGATATACGACCAACTGGTAGTTGACTCAATTGGCATTATTTTTAATACAACGTAAATGCGGACAACTGCAAAATCTCGTAAATTAACAACAAAATAGTTAAATCAATTTAATAGAAAGATGTCTAAGAGTATTAACAAGTAATACTAAAATTTACAAAAAAACAGTCCAAGCAATAAAAAAAATATACACACTTTTCAATCTTTTCGCTCTCCTGTAAAGTAGCATGTTTGCAGATAGCTCTTTTTACTTTGCACCCGTCGACTCGTTTGTGCAGTCTTAGTCCGTTAGTTGCCTTTTACGACACCCAAGGGAAGAGAGGGGGTGGTAGTATTCTTTCACCGCTACGCGTCACGGTTAATGCCTTAAGTAGTTAGCGTTAATCTCCGTCTAAATGTTTGTTGATGGTGATGATTGACAACTAACTACCCTATCGCATCTTTGTCACTAGGGTCCATTCGCTGAGGCGTACAACAACCTGACGACGCACCCGCAGCGAATAGTCAACCTGTGGTGGGAGGCGCAGTCCGCGGACTACTTTGAGATGCTCGTCGATATATTCAAGAGCGTAGTCGTCTACGAACTGAGGCAACCCGCGGTCACAGCTAATAAGGTGATTTTTTATATCATAAATAGTAAAGTAGCAAGTAGGTATTCTGTCAGCAGTTGTAAAGAAGACACTAAAGTAATTCAATTGGTAGTAACCGATTTTTAGTATTCTAATTCAGGTTATTTACTGTCCTACTGCTAGACAAAGTCTTCTAACATTAAAATCAAGTAAACGCTTCAGTTACACTCTAGCTACCACAGAAATATATCAAGATAGAAGAAAATAGTGTATGTACCTCGCGTGGCGAAAAGACGCCTCGACGGCTCCATTGCTCGTCGCGAGCTTCAGTCTGCTTCCGAACGCGATCTGCGTGGGACGCCAGGTTTTGAAAACAAAATGACTCGTGCAATGATTAATTGTTGAAACACTACCAATAAAGTTGAAGCTGTTAATCGAGGTATTTCCTTTCATCGGTAAGTACTATTTGTACTAAAATATATGTTATTAATTAAAAAACTATTTATTTTTATATTTTCATCAAAACAGTAGCGGGCGATTTTGTCCAACGCTAGTTTTCCGTTGCGGCTTTAATTTGACGAGCCAGACTTGGCGTGCGTTCAAAACCAGCTATATAAAAATATGCTATTCAAACTGTCGAGTCACGTTTAAGCTCAACGTCAAAGTACCTACGCAAAATGTTACACGCTCGGTCTCCCTACAAATTGCTGAACTCTTTTCTTCTATCTTGATATATTTCTGTGCTAGCTACAGTATTGGCTTAAATAACCACGCTTACAAAATAGGGGTTAGTGATCACAACCAACATCTATTTGGTAAGACCCGGGGTATGCATCGAAATATTTGAAATGTGTGTTTCAAATATTTACTGGCCCTGCGAAATTAACCTGTGTTCTCAAGAAATAAAATATGAGTCATTTCATACATACGTCATATAATCACGACTGTTATCCCCGAAGGGTTAGTCAGAGACTAGGCAATGATGACAGCAAAAGCAGTCCTCTGCCATAGTCCACTTTTCACCTAATAGCGACTGCACGTGTGCTCAGCGTGACAGGTGATGAACCCATCGCCGCTCTATGCTGTTGGAAGTACGTGCAGTCTTTAGTCCGTTAGTCGCCTTTTACGACACCCAAGGGAAGAGAGGGGGTAGTAGTATTCTTTTACCGCTACGCGACACGGTTTAGTAATTTTTAATAAAACTAATTTTCGTTTATTAATACCAGCCTGTTTGTTCCAGAATATATACTTCACTCATAGCATCGTCCAAATATTAAACACTCTGTCGTCACTCAACAAGATAAACTTCACGAACCCAAAGAAGCCTAAGATACCAGCCGAGTGTTTCTACTTAGAAGACCTCTGCAATCACGTGGACATCGCCACGGACTACATCAATTGGCTCTCCGACCATAGTGTGAGTATTTCAGACACGTAAATGGTATCGATGATATTAAAAAAACCTCATAATCTCGAAGATAACGAAACGTTGAAAAATATATATGACTACACTAGATATTAGCTCAAAGAATTGTGCATATTTTATATACCAACAACTTCATCGAATTTGGCCGTAGTATAGTTGAATGAATGAATAAATTAATGAAATAAACGTTTTTTTTATGTAACCTGTAGAGCGCGCCGACACCCGCCCCTCGCCCCTCGACGTAAACGTCAGCCTCAAGTGTTTATTGTTCATTATCGCGTCGCCCGGCGGGAAGCCGTCAAGTTGTTTACATTGAAGTAATTTATGACTTACAGTCGGATCGCAGATTTTTTATGTGTTGTTTTTATAGATGCTAATGAATGGAACTCAAAACTTATAAAAAAGTTGTTTGGGTTAACATTTCATTGAAATAAATAATGGGTTCCAAAGCTCGCTTAGCGCATATTTTGATATTTTGGTTCATTAGAACACATGTATTTTAAAATTTTGGCAATGACCAAAATACAAAATACTTCAACTTGATAAGCATAGTAAACATAAATATGCATAAGACACTTAACTAACAAAACAAATTATTGAGGTTATAACAAATAAAAAAATTAAAGCATACTTACAAAGTTTTTTTCTTTAGAATGGAAGTGTTACGCTCGGCCTGAATATTTAATTTCTCGATAAATACAACACATAAAACAACAATATTAGTATTAACGAAAAGGGTTATATACTTATTTATAAAAATAAACCATGTAATACACTTTATACAAACAGATAGATAAATAAAATTATGACACAGTAAGCTATTTACTATACTACAGCCATTGACGTTGTAATTTGGCGAAATAGTCCGCGCAAGCCCGCCGCCGGGCGCTGAAGTTAAGTACGAAAATAAACTTACCTCACACTTAAATTATGTTAAAACGTTCACAAGAAACACTCCTAACTAAATAACACACCAACCGACAAAACAATAGAGTCTTTTAAAACCTCTAACCTGAAAAAAAGACGGACGTAATATCACACTAAAAAGATGTGAAGCATGCAAGGTCCTACAATTTCGTTTGTTGTACATGACCCTACATTCTCACACAAATATACCAGGCCCGACAACCCGCCGCCATTTTACCCCGCGTGACAGCGCGCAATCACGCACACACCTTAAACGGGCGGCCATAAGCTTCATTCATGATTTAGACGAGGTTACGTCCGACTTTTTTCAGGACCGTGCCTCTAACACACTTTTTATCACTTTTTATCACACAATAACATGCAGCTAACCTCCAATTACACTAAGAATAATTGACGTATTACAATATTTTTTTCTCTGTTTCTCTGACACTTTTAATTGTTGCCATAGACTAAACAGGACAAGGGATTCGTTCCGAATGCCGTAAAAATAAAGCCAAGTTGGCACTAGGCCTCTAAATATTTTAATAAATTAATTTAGAAAGGCAGTTTTTTTTCTGAACTGTTACTGTCACAAGGACCATTGTCGCTTGACACTGGCAAATTTTACTGGTTCAATATGGGACCATGCGCGCTCGAGTGGATCATTCGATCACGTTATCGAAAACAAGGATTTATATTTCAGAATTGCAACTCACCGCGTTTGGAGGCGACGCGGTCAGTGTCATACTTACAGTTTCTCGTTTTCTTTAACTTGATCGAATTATCAATATAACTTTCACTACGCATCATCTACGTCCACTTAAATAACCTCCTTTTTCTAAGTCGTTCATAAAATCCAAACTGTTTTCAGTCATGTTTATCCAAACAGTTTTTCTGTCTTCTTACTGTGTCATAATTTTATCTAAATATTTTAATAAATTAATTTAGAAAGGCAGTTTTTTTTCTGAACTGTTACTGTCACAAGGACCATTGTCGCTTGACACTGGCAAATTTTACTGGTTCAATATGGGACCATGCGCGCTCGAGTGGATCATTCGATCACGTTATCGAAAACAAGGATTTATATTTCAGAATTGCAACTCACCGCGTTTGGAGGCGACGCGGTCAGTGTCATACTTACAGTTTCTCGTTTTCTTTAACTTGATCGAATTATCAATATAACTTTCACTACGCACCATCTACGTCCACTTGAATAACCTCCTTTTGTTAAGTCGTTAATAAAATCCAAACTGTTTTCAGTCATGTTTATCCAAACAGTTTTTCTGTCTTCTTACTGTGTCATAATTTTATCTAAATATTTTAATAAATTAATTTAGAAAGGCAGTTTTTTTTTCTGAACTGTTACTGTCACAAGGACCATTGTCGCTTGACACTGGCAAATTTTACTGGTTCAATATGGGACCATGCGCGCTCGAGTGGATCATTCGATCACGTTATCGAAAACAAGGATTTATATTTCAGAATTGCAACTCACCGCGTTTGGAGGCGACGCGGTCAGTGTCATACTTACAGTTTCTCGTTTTCTTTAACTTGATCGAATTATCAATATAACTTTCACTACGCACCATCTACGTCCACTTGAATAACCTCCTTTTGTTAAGTCGTTAATAAAATCCAAACTGTTTTCAGTCATGTTTATCCAAACAGTTTTTCTGTCTTCTTACTGTGTCATAATTTTATTGTGTTTTTTTTTGTGTTTGTTAATAAAATGTAATTTCTTTCTTTCTTCTTTTAGTCGACCCAACCCCACATGTGCAACTACCCGTTCCTATTCGACGTCCAATGCAAGTCTTTGCTGCTCAAAATCGACCAGCAACTACAAATGCAAGTAGCAATCAGTCGAGCAGCAACCCAGATCTTCACCCGTCTGTTCACCGACCCGTCCTACGATTACCACCAAGGCGATCAGTTCCTGAACCTCACTGTGTCGAGGAACCATATAGTTAGAGACACTATGCAGCAGATCAGTAACCATGACACGTCGCAGCTGAAGAAGCCGCTTAGGGTGAGTGTTGAATTGATTAGCATTTTGTTATAATTGTTTCATCGTTACGACAGCAACGGGGACCAAGCAACGGTATAACGTGCCTTTTGAAGCACGGAACACGATTGTTGCTGTCGTGAGATGGCAGTCGTTGAAACACGTTCAAAGTCGTTTAAACGCTGGGGGCGATTCAGCCCCACATTGGGGCTACGTGGTAGGTTATGGTGCTGACGTTAACGGGGTGTTTATATGATGATGATAAATACATTATAATAATGTTTACTTAGTAAAAAGTAAATAAATTATAGCTTATATCGGATTATTGATTAGAAACCCGGGCATAATCCGAAACACACTATGCCCGATCTGAGAATTGAACCCTGAACCTTCGGTTATAGGCTTACGCCACTCGGCTACCGTTTATCATCATCATCATTCATTCATCATCAATCATTATAGAAGAATACCAATGGTACGCTCACAGCTGTTGCAGCCGCTGCGAGAGAGAGAATCGCACTACAGCTCCTTCCCGACGTCTGTATACTTTTCTTTGGTCAGTTTGAAAGAGACGATTTTGTTGGTATCGTTTTTGTTGAGAATTGAGTAATTTTTTATAAGTATCCATATAATTTAACTAACTTTTGTACTAGTATTACCTACTGGTTAATCGCATAACCATTCGCGTAGCGGTGAATTAATACAACCACCCCCTCCCTTCCCTTGGGTGTCGTACAAGGTGACTAACGGACTAAAGACTGCACATACATTCGACAGCATATAGCGATGGACCCACTACCTGTCACGCTGAGCACATGTACAGTAGCTTTTTGTTGAAAAGTGGACTATGGCAGAGGACTACTTTTGCGGTACTCATTGCCAAGTCTTTGACTAACCCTTCAGGGATAATAGTCGTAATTATATGTATGTATTACTGCGTACAAGTATATAACTTTTATATAATGAATAGAAAAATGAAATATTCATGATAGAATTACTTGTAATTAATTTTGAAAACAAGCCTTATTTTATTTCTTAATGGTTTTTAGGATTCTATTAAAAACACAACAAAAAAGAATTACCCAAACATATGGCTGCATATGTTGTTGTTGTATGTACTATGTAAAGTGATGCGCGAACATTTACATTTTGTATAAGAAAATAAAACTCTAAAACACAGTAAATAAACGCTAGTTCATTCCTAACTAAAAAGTGTTTCATTTCAATGTGTAGTGTTCGCGTCTACCTTAGAAAACAATATTTACATTGGTTTTTTATTATTTATTTATTGCCATTTTATCTATCATGTTTTAAGGTGGAATTCGTCGGTGAAGAGGCCGAGGACGCGGGCGGCGTGCGCAAGGAGTTTTTCATGCTATTACTAAAGGAAATATTCGACCCCGTGTACGGCATGTTCAAGCAGTCCGAGGAGACCAACATGATCTGGTTCTCCAACAACCCGTTCGAAGACGACATCATGTACTATTTGATTGGTAAGTTGTAACATACAATCGAGGGACTTCTCAGTCGATAACTTTTTGACGATATTCGCTTGCATTGCACACAATTGGCTATTTGACAGGTGTAACAATAAAATATGAAATAAGTCGGATATGGTAGGTAGTTTATAATTTAACAATAATTATCCAATAGTTTTTTTTATTAAAATAATTTGTAAATATTTTATTTTTACAAAATAGCGATTTTTTGTCTGTGGATTACAAGATCGGAAACACGGGCGGCCATGATTGAGCTTAGGGTGACGTCACATTTCACAAAATAGACATAAAATATCTGTCAGGTTTCAAGATAAAGGAGAACCGGCACTTTCCATAGAAAAAATGCAAACCTTGTCTACAATAGAATTTGGTCATAAAGTAAAGCTAATATTATTTGCTTCCTCAACCAAGTTTTGTCTTATTTTTAACGAATCGCGGATAAGAGTTATTTAATTATTATTATTTTTTAATATGGAAACACTTAGTCTTCATAAGGCAGACATGTTACTTTAAAAAATGTCTAACGTGGCTGCATAAACCATAATTCTTTTGCTTTTAAGAAAGTGTGTGACTGAATAAACCATAATTCTTTTGCTTTTAAAAAGTGAAATGTCAACAATGCCGCACGTCATATTTGATTTGACAGCTAGCGGCTGTACAACTGTTATCAAATATTGCCAGTTATTGAATTACAGATTTAAAAAATTAAAAAAAGTATACAACTTAAGCATAAAACGCCGGGTCTCCTTTGTTTGTATAATGTGGTGTGACGTCACAGGGCTAAATGTCACGTGACCAACCGTTTTCGCGCAAAATTTGAAATTAATGAAGAAATATATTGTGTTTTTTTCTAAGTAAAGCTTTTTCGAGAAAAATTATTGTACGAGGTATAAAATAAGCGTTTGTAATTTTTAAAATACTTTTCCGAAAACTGTCAAGTAGCCAATTCCTCGACTGTACATACGAGTACACATACACTTAGAAAAACATTTATTGTAAAGTAAAGCAATGTATTAGTTTATATGATGGAAGTTACGACTATTATTGCCAGCGGGTTAGTCAGTGACTAGGCAATGAGGACCGCAGAAGCAGTACATTGCCACAGTTTAGGTTTCACCAAATAACAACTGTACATGTGCTCAGTGTGATAGGTGGTGAGCCCGTCGCCACCTTATGCTGATGGATGTAAATGCAGTCTTTAGTCCGTTAGTCGTCTTTTATCCAAGAGAGATAGGTTGGTAGTATGCTTTTAAATAGCCGCCACAACACAGCTCTACATATTATTGGACTAGGTTTGATAGGTCGTAACTTGGCTAGCTACCACATACTTGTCTAAGTCTGTCCCTATGACAACCATGTAAGTATCACACTTATGATCCTACAGTTAGAGACAAGAAGACAAGTAAAACATTTTTCAAAGCGAAAATTTAAGTTTTTTTTTTTTTACTTAGGGGCTATTTACGGTCTGGCGATATACAACTCCATCATAATATACGTGCCGTTTCCGCTTGTGCTATACAAGAAGATCCTCGGCGAGTCGGTCATGCTCGACGACATATCCGACCTCTACCCGACGCTGGCCAACAGCCTCAAGAGCCTGTTAGAGTACCCGGACGATGACGTCGAAGATGTAAGTCTAATAAATACACACGCCTGCAGATAAACCTATTATCTAAAATTGTCAAATTGGCTACTTGACAGTTCTCGGAAAAAAAAATTTAAAATTACAAACGCCTTACAATATTTATTTTCTGAAAAACTTATAGAAAAAAAACATATTTTTCTTCATTAATTTCAAATTTTGCGAGAAAACGGTTGGTCACGTGACATTTGGCCTTGTGACGATAGTATTTGTTTATTTTGTGAAATGTGATGTCATCCCAAGCTCAATAATGGCCGCCCGTGTTTTGGGTCTTGTAATCCACAGATTAAAAATCGCAAATTTATTTTGTAAAAATATAATATTGACAAATTATCTTAATAAAAAAAAACTATTAGATAATTAGGTATTGTTAAATTATAAACTACCATATCCGACATATTTCATATTTTATTGTTAAAACTGTCAAATAGCCAATTGCTACAATGGATATTTATTCTTATTGCCTTGTGACAAAGTCCAAATTGTATTGGAGAAATTTGACATTTTGTGATAGGTTAAAGTGCTGGCGTCTGTACATAGATTCACGACTATTATCCCCAAAGGGTTACCCAGAGACCAGGCAATGAGGACCGTAAAAGCAGTCCACTGCCACAGTCCATGTTACACCAAATGATAACTGCACATGTGCTCAGGTGCACAGGTGGTGAGCCCACCGCTGCTGTATGCTGTTGGCTATCGGACGAAATTAATAACCGATCCCGAGATAGAGCCTACTTTAGATTCGTTGCCTAGATATTTCTGTTATATGACGGGAAATAACAACAGTTGCCTAGTAACAAATTCAAAATAGGCATATCTGTATCTCAGGATCGGTTATTAATTTCGGCCGTATATGTGCAGTCTTTGGTATCCGTTAGTAATTATATTAATCAAAGATGTTGTCATTTTAACTGATATTCTATTTCGAAATTTTATCCAAATAATTTTATCATGAAAGTTTACTCAAAGATCAGCGGGTCTATCGGCTAAAAAATATGGATATGGACATGGGCTTCATTTGACATTTGAAACCCATATTTTGTCCTTATATGGGCATATTATGGGCTTCAAACGTCAAATGAAGCCCATGTCCATATTCATATTTTTTAGCCGTAGGGTAGCAGGCGTTATGTTTACATTTATTCAAATATCTCTCTCATTTATTACGAATGATATTCTATTTTTAGGTGTTCAGTTTATGCTTTGCTGTCAACACGGAGGTGTTCGATCAGATCCAAGTGCACCATCTCAAGGAGGATGGTGAGAACGTCGCGGTGACCCATGAGAACAAACAGGAGTACGTCGATTTATATGTGGACTTCTTGTTAAACAAATCCGTCGAGAATCAGTTTAAAGCGTTCAATCAAGGGTTCCAAAAGGTAATAGTTTTTTTTATAATTATTTGTGAATCAATTTTAATATTGATGAGATCTATTATATTGTCATATTTATTTATTTATTTACAAACTTACAACTATCATTACAGGATATTCCTAATGCGACAATATAGTTACTTTCTAACTATTTCTATATGAATTCATTCAGAGAACATAATTAGGGAACCAGAGCATACATCTGTTTATGTTGTTATTGTAAAACTCATTTATTAACTGTTTTGTTAAAAAAGTATAATATATTAATTTGTCTATTCATTATAATATTATTATTATAATATGCTGAGGGGGAGGGGTATGTTCAATAGGCAAAAAAGTAGTTTACCAGTTTTAGTAAAACTTCCTGGGAGTAAATAAATATCGCCAAGGTTTAAGTTATTGATCTGCAGTTTGTAGTGTTAAACTAAAATAGACTGTATTGTTTGATGAATATCGTTTAACGGACAACGAAACTCTTAGTCTGTCATTGGCATGGATCTGACATTTTCCTCAAAGGCTAAAAATCAGAATCGGGTCACGTTGTAAAATAACAGAATTAAGGCCCAGTTTCATTAAGCTCTAACCATCGTGTGTCCATTTTCCTCAAAGTCTAAAAATCAGAAGCGGGTCACGTTGTAAAATAACAGAATTAAGGCCCAGTTTCATTAAGCTCTAACCATCGTGTATCCATTTTCCTCAAAGTCTAAAAATCAGAATCGGGTCACGTTGTAAAATAACAGAATTAAGGCCCAGTTTCATTAAGCTCTAACCATCGTGTGTCCATTTTCCTCAAAGTCTAAAAATCAGAAGCGGGTCACGTTGTAAAATAACAGAATTAAGGCCCAGTTTCATTAAGCTCTAACCATCGTGTATCCATTTTCCTCAAAGTCTAAAAATCAGAATCGGGTCACGTTGTAAAATAACAGAATTAAGGCCCAGTTTCATTAAGCTCTAACCATCGTGTATCCATTTTCCTCAGGTGTGTGGCGGTAGAATAATAAAACTGTTCAGATCGCATGAGCTCATGTCGGTCGTGATCGGAAACGAGGAATACGACTGGGAGTTATTTGAGAACAATTGCGAGTACAAGAACGGGTACAACTCCAATGATCAGCAAGTCAGGTTGGTACGCAATGTTTACAGAACTTTGTACATGGTGTTTGGACACCGGTGTCGGAGCCTTGAATTAATGGTACTTATTTTAACAAAATAGTTTTTTTTTTGGGTTTTTTCTATTTTTGGTATAGCCTGACCGCAACCGCTGTACCGCGCCCTAAGTATGCGCGGGGGGGAGGGGCGTGGGAAGTAAAGAGAATGAACTTACATGAGATTCGTAGTGTCAGACAGATCTTAAGATATCGAAGCACAGTTTATTGAAGCTTTATATTTACGAGTATAATTACATCCAATCCGTTTTTGTCCAATATAATTTTTAGATAAGTACAAATTAAAGAACCAATATAAAAGAAATAAATCTTTAACTCTTGGAAATAGAAACTTTCTTTGTTTGCTTTTCTTTTCTTAAAATATTCGGCCACTTTGAAAATGACAGTCTTGATATCTCGAGATAATGCACGACCCATTTTTAGATATTTTATCTCATGTGCGTCTGACACACTAGTTGCCGCTGTGAGCGATGACAGCAGAATGACAAAATGGAGCAACTGTTTCGCCCCCCGCCTCGCCGCTCGCATACCCAAGGCGCGGTACAGCGGTAGCGGTCAGACTATAAAATCTAGGACATATAATAATCGTGCTGCGTAGCGGTGAAAGAATACTACCACCCCTCTCTTCCCTTGGGTGTCGTAAAAGGCGACTAACAGACTAAAGACTGCACATACATCCAACAGCTTAGAGCGGCGATGGGCTCACCACCTGGCACGCTGAGCACATGTGCAGTCGCTATTCGGTGAAAAGTGGACTACGGCAGAGGACTGCTTTTGCAGTCCTCATCGCCTAGTCTCTGACTAACGCTTGGGGGATAATAGTTGTTATTATATGTAAATAGGACATTCATCTATGTCGATTAAATTGATTGTATTTAAAGTCTTCGACACCGGTCCATTCTCCCTACTCATTTTCATCATTCACCTTATGACGGACTCTGCAAAGGGTTCGAAGCGTTAGCATAGAATTGAGAACCTTTTTCTTTTTGTAGTAAGCTGACAACTAACCTTGTAAATTGGTTCATTTCAATGTGTTATTGTAAGTAAACATTTAGAAAATATAACAATTACGTATTAAATAACGCATGTTTCACTTCAGATGGTTCTGGGAAGTGTTCCATGAGCTGACACTGGAAGATAAGAAAAAGTTTCTGCTGTTCCTCACGGGCAGCGACCGCGTGCCTATACAGGGCATGAGGGACATCAAGGTAAATCTAATACGCATCTCAGATGTTAGACACTTTTTGCCGCTCTCGATCAGGTCGCTGATTGTATAACTTCAACATCAATCGCAATACCTTTGACGTAGAAGTACGGTCGGGGTCACCGTCGCTCTACCACTTTGCAGAAATTTTCGTGTGAAGCGCTCCGCCCGCCCGGGTACGTGCCCGTACCTAATAGACGACGCGATGTGCAAGGGATTTTGACCTTTAGACTGGTGAAGTGGCGGAGTCCGCGACAGTACATTGCTTCGCTAGTTTGATTATTTTAAAATAAGCGGACTATAGCCTGACCGCAACCGCTGTACTCGCCTTATGTATGCGCGGGGAGGGGGAGGTGGGGAAGTATAGAGCATGAACTCACATGAGATTCGTAGTGTCAAACAGATCTTACGATATCGAAGCACAGTTTATTGAAGCTTTATATTTACGAGTATAATTACATCCAATCCGTTTTTGTCCAATATTATTTTTAGATAAGTACAATTAAAGAACCAATATAAATAAAATAAATCTTTAATTCTTGGGAATATATAATATAAACTTTCTTTGTTTGCTTTTCTTTTCTTAAAATATTCGGTCACTTTGAATATGACAGTCTTGACATCTCGAGATAATGCACGACCCATTTTTAGATATTTTATCTCATGTGCGTCTGACACACTAGTTGCCGCCGTGAGCGATGACGGCAGAATGACAAAATGGAGCAACTGTTTCGCCCCCCCGCCTCACCGCTCGCATACCCAAGGCGCGGTACAGCGGTAGCGGTCAGACTATAGCAAAGCAATGTTCTTGTACTTGAAAGGTATTGCGATAATTGTGTAAGTTGGACAATTAGCCCCCTCGCTAAAAGTTCTCCTTGTATCTTTAAACTACCGGTACGGTACGGTACTGTACCGGTACCGTGTACCGGTATAGTTTGCAATTGCGAAAGGTTTTTTCAAAAATTTTAAACGAAAGTGAATGTGTACAAACATTCTTCAGTTACATTGAATGTTCATGAATTGGTTAAAAAGAACCAAGCGAAAATTAATAAACCGTAAACTTAACGCTTTTGTGGTCTAGTGGTCAAATGATCGGTCTCAGAATTTAATAAGTTCGATTTCCAGCGGGAGTTAACAAATTGGCTACTTGACAGTTCTCGGAGAAAGTATTTAAAAAATGACAAACGCTTATTTTATACCTCTTACAATATTTTTTTTCTCGAATGAGCTTAAACATATTTTTCTTCATTAATTTCAAGTTTCGCGCAAAAACGGTTGGTCCATTGATGTATAATAAACTAGAGAAGACACCGCGAAGCAAGTTTGTGCGCACTAAGGTGCAGTCCATGGGCTGCAAACGTCTCAGTGATTGCGCGTGATCAAGCGATTGTGGACCTAGCGGCTGCACCTTAGTTGCACACAAACTTGCTTCGCGGTGTCTTCTGTAGTTTATTGTACTTCAATGGGTTGATCACGTGACATTCTATCCTGTGACGTCACACTTCAATAAACAAACAAATTTTATCTTGAAACCTGACAGATAGTTTTTGTTTATTTTGTGAAATGTGATGTCATACGAAGCTCAATCATGGCCTTTCGGATCTTGTAATCCACAGATAAAAAATCGCAAATTTATTATGTAAAAATAAAATAAATATTATTGGATAATTATTGTTAAATTATAAACTGCCATATCCGACATATTTCATATTTTATTGTTACAACTGTCAAATAGCCAATCCAATTCCCAGTTATAGTTTCATTGTGGACACCGGGCTTATCGTCACTTACCATCAGGTTCTTTGATCAACAATACCAACTAGATAACGCGTCACGTACAAAATCAAAGCTAAATTCTGTCCACCGTGAATAAATATTTTTTCAAAGCAATAAATTACTCCTGTCACTTAATAAAGAAAAGACGTCAATAATATTTAGTGGTGAAATCAACCTTAACGGGCAACAAATAAAGTACTTTTTCCTGTTATACCTTGCGAGAAAATAAAAGCTCACTTCTCAAGTGCGCTCTTATTTACCGAGACACATTTTTAGCACCGACCTGACATCTAGTTGTATTGTTGATCGAAGACCTTCTCCGACATATTTCATATTTTATTGTTACAACTGTCAAATAGCCAATTCAATTTCCAGTTATAGTTTCATTGTGGATACCGGGCTTATCGTCACTTACCATCAGGTTAGATGAATATGCTTCCCGATGTTGTGTAAAAGAAAAACTTATTATATTATTATTAAACATACATACATAAGCTCACGACTATTATCCCGAAAGGGTTAGTCAGAGACTAGGCAATGAGGACTGCAGAAGCAATCCACTGCTATACACCACGTTTGACCATATTACACCTGCACATGTGCTCAGCGTGACAGGTGGTGAGCCCATCGCCGCTCTATGCTGTTGGAAGTATGTGCAATCTATAGTCCGTTAGTTGTCTTTGACGACGCTCAAGGGAGAGAGAAGTTGGTTGTATACTTTTAGTTATGCGCTATACCATACGGCTCACATTATTATATTTTTATTCAATGAACTGTTAGTTTAAAAAGTATATACATTATCATCATCAGACTATAAACGTCCCACTGCTGAGCACAGGCCTCCCACGTGGACAATAGCACGTGGGGAAATTGGGCCATAACCCACCACGCTGGCCCAATGCGGGTTGGTGGGGTTTAACGACTGCCATCTTACGACAACAACCGGGACCAACGGCTTAACATGCCTTCCTAAGCACGGAGCAGCTCGAGATGTTTTAAATTTGGTCACCCATCCAGCGACCCGACGACGGAAGTTGCTTAGCGAGCAAGATCGCAAGCCGAACGCGCTAGCCGCTGCGCCATCGAGCTCCTAAAGAGTGTATTGTATATTTTGTTTTTATTCCAGATAAGAATTCAACCGGTCGCCGACGACCGTTACTTCCCTGTAGCGCACACGTGCTTCAATCTTCTAGACCTACCTAGATACAAGACCAAAGAACGTCTCAAATACTACCTCCTGCAAGCGATACAGCAGACGCATGGCTTCTCACTCGTGTGATACTTACCTCACATATTAGGTAAACTAATCAAGCTCATTAGAGAAACGTTTTAGGTAACAGATATGCGACCTAATTGTATGACTTTCACTAAATGTTTTGTTAATTTAGATGATAAATTTAACGTGATAATGTTGACTGCTGTTTAAACTTTTGTTTTAACTGTCTGAAGTTATAAACGTGCGCATTGTGCGTACGGCTTTTTAAATAAATATAAATTGTTTTAAATTCAATGTGTTGTTGGTAAGTATGTCAAAATTTTTGAAATTTTATTGGCTACTCCGTATTTTTGTATCAATGTGTTGATGTTTGATTGTTATTCGAAAGGGTTTGTTATAGATGTTGTGATCAAAATTTTCTTGTATTTAAGGCTTGAATTTGATACTTTGCTTTAATTTTTAACATGGAAAGGGCGACACGATTTCTTCATAAGTGAAGTGATTTTGTCTATTGACTTTTCCATTGATATGAAAGAACAAATCTACACGTAAAGACACTCTCATGCATTTATAAAGTTACAAGACATGTGTTAGAAACCAACAATACCTGTTGTGTAAAGTAAAATAAGTGTTGCCGCCGTAATATAAAAATTAAATATTTATTAACTCATCACAAGGCAATAACATAACAACATTACAATATATATTCGATATACGTTTTGCTAATTTGTATCTATATGACCTAAAGTATTTAGAAACATAGTAAAATCTACCTTATTATGTTACACCATATAAGACACACACTCCGTGCCGCTAATATATCGTAACCGTAACAGCATCATAACTAGGAAATTAGAAAACTTCAAAGTTTTGCAATTATTGGCTTATTATGATGATTCTAAAATGCCCAACTGCTGGACGTCACGTCATAAAATACTATGCTGGCCCAATGCGGGTTGGTATCTACTAATATTAATTTGTAAAACTTTAGGTACCTTTTATAAATGACGCTTGAAGTTTTTTCCTGAAATGTTTGTTCGCGGTGCCGATAGTTTCGTCTCGTACTACAAGACCTAGATTTGTTTTATAGCAATAAATTTTACATTTCGATATACTCATCTTGTTTGAGGTTATATTTAGATTTAGTATTCCTAAATGCGATTGTACATTGCTTGCATTTTCCAGACTTCCGGGAATTTTCAGTTAGGATGCAGGTAAAATTTTATTGTAAACCAAATTTTTAAAATTGCTAACTAGAGAACAAAACTGGCCGCAAGTAGTATACAATTGCACGTAGGTAATTATTATTTGATATTTAAAATTTTCTTATGATTTTGGATATGTTGTAATAAAATAATACAGGATTTTATTTTATCTGTGCGTATATATTTTTTAAATTATAGAGTAACTTAATCTAGAGCTACGATTTAATTTTATTTATTTTAAGTGAAAAATAAAGAAACTAAAATTGATCAAACATATCCACAAAAATACCGTTAATCATGGTCAATCGACCAGGACCGCGCAATTGAACTCTGACACATTACGATACCACAGGTAAGCGAACCGAACTGAACCGAAAACGTGGAAAATGCGAACCGAAGCGGAGACGTCAAACCAGACGCAGCGAACCGAACTCGTGGAGAATGCGAACCGAAACTTCGGTCCGCATTCTCTCCATGACGCGATTGTATCGATCGCAAACATGTATTTTTATAGTAATTGTGACGTGTATTGAGTTTTATTTAATACATTCTATAAACTTTTCGGTATCTATTATGGCCACGTGTCGGAATACTTTTTTTTTGTAAATAAACACAACCATCACGCTTCGCCTTCGCTTCGCGTCTCGCATTCGCTTTTTGTTTGACGTCGTGCATACAAAGCCAGTTAATACAACTATCTCGTTCACGCCTCGCTTCACGCGCTCGCCTTGTGTTTGTCATGGCGTCACACGCCTTTCGGTTCGCCACGGTATCGGCACGGATCGGTTCGCTTTCGCTTTTCTATGTGACCAGAACAAAACGATTCCATGTATTACAAAATGAAATCGCTTCGCCACGCTTTCTGTTCGCTGTCTGTTTGACAAGGGCTTTACGTTACACGTGACCTTTCGTTCGCCCGGAATCTACGAGTTATTTTTTATTGTGCCGGACAAATTAAATAAATATAGAATAAATAATAAATAAAGTGGAAAAAAAATGAAAATGATGTCTATTAACGTTACTGAATGATGCACACATATGAAAAAAATATGAGCACATATAAAAAAAACCTGTATATAATTATAATTCGACGCCTATAAATGTTGGTGACTTTTCGATTTCGTTTATTGATATTGTATTTTGTTTTATTTAGTAAATCAATGCATCATATTTTTAAACGGATAATACGTTTAGTGGATTGTTAAGCTTGTTTTATAATTTGTAGACATGTGTAATGTGCATTTATTTTGAATACTGATGATGTCTGCGTGGTGTTACCCTCTATTTCGTGATTTGAACTGACTTGACTCACCACAGTAAAAAAGTTTATAACACATTTGCTCGTAAAGTGGCTCTTATTACACCGATTTCAGCATCGTAATGTAGCTTATTACACACTAGTGCGGTAATGTAAAAAAATTAGTAATAATTTGAATCTATGGACAACACAGACCACGCCCACACAGTCCACGCTTCAGCAAGAAACAACTGCATAGTCTGCAGAAGTGCTTAGATGGTGAGTCTTTAGCCCGTTAGTCGCTTTTACGACACCCAAGAGAAGAGAGGGGTTTGTACCTATTATTATTTTGAAGAGCCCATCACCGCTCTATGCTGTTAGATGTATGTGCAATCTTTAGTCCGTTAGTCGCCTTTTACGAAACTCAAGAAAAGAAAGGGGTTGGTAGTATTATTTTGATGAGCCCATCGCCGCTCTATGCTGCAGCATGTATGTGCAGTCTTTAGTCCGTTAGTCGCCTTTTACGACACCGAAGAGAAGGGAGGGAATGGTAGTATTATTTTGATGAGCCCATCGCCGTTCTATGCTGTTGAATGTATGTGCAGTCTTTAGTCCGTTAGTCGCCTTTTACGACACCGAAGGTAAGGGAGGGGTTGGTAGTATTATTTTGATGAGCCCGTCGCCGCTCTATGCTGTTGGAGGTATGTGCAGTCTTTAGTCCGTTAGTCGCCTTTTACCTTGAAAGTTTAAAAATAAATATGTCTAGTTTTAGTAATGAAGAACTAAATTTACAGTCTACACCACCGGAAATAATAAGTGAAGCACAAAATGTTATTGACAGCCTATTACCATCTAAGTACAAAGAAAAATACATGTTGGCTTACCAAAGATTTATACACTAGAAAAACAACAAAAACACGTAGTCATTTTCAGAAAATGTGTTTTCCTCGCAAATATGTTATAAAACGTCGTATGACATACGTGCGCTTTGATAATTACAGCCTCTGCTTTCTTGTAGCCCTCGCCTACGGCTCGGGCCAGCAATATCGCCTCGGCTGTAATTTTCAACTTACCGCACTTATATCATAATGTACTATTACACTTCTTTACGAAAGAACTTCTGAGCTTTAGATTAATAATTAATGTGATATTCAACATTTTAATTGTGGGGATGTGGCCTAATAGGTAAAGAGCAGATTCATTTTGTTCATTTTATCTTTTTCTGACTAGTGACATTTCTTTTTATTTTAGTTTCAGTTCTTTTTTTATATTGTGCTTACTGCTACTATTTTGTGTTTTTACTTAGATGTGATGACTAAAATAAGTTTGTAATTTCAAGTTGAAGCTAAACTATTATTACTTTTAATTTCAATTGATATGTATTGTGTAAAATGTTTCAAGGGATAATTGCATAGGTGTACAGATTTCCTTACGTACTTAGCAGAAAAAGCGATGAGTACAATTGGTTTACTTAACTGTTTTGTTAGTTCGAGTTGCTAGTCAGTTACCATATTAGGTTACTGTTTTTGTATTCATAATAACTTGTAATATCCATTGAAAATTTATGGGTAACCGATATTTAATTCAATATAGTCATAGTGTACACAAAATAGTAAATCGTCTCTACAATGCCTATGCAAGATACAACAGCTTCAGCCTAGCTTTCTTTTCGACGGAATAACGTGTTTCAAGTATTTAAAATTTCCAGTAAGGCATTCCAGTAATATTCTGAACAGACTAAATAATCGGTTACTGGACTAGCCCGCAGTTGCGAGAGCCTTCTGATGCATCCACACTTGGATACTTGCGTGGATTTCTCTACGCAAAGTATATTAAATCTGACATTGAGCAATATTATACATACATCTTAAAAATATACGAAGATTACCTCAAATATTAATATGGTGGTGAACTATTATAAGGAGCTGACGTACCATATTATTTTCTTATAGATTCTCTGTGCAGGATTAAATCTTTGAACTATGTTGCAAAACGTTGTGTAACTCCGGTGTGACCATTACGTACGATCGAGGAACTTCACACGTCTACTTTGTCGAAACGGCCTTGCCATTTGAGCTCTTGTCCTTTTAACTTTTATTTCAATAATATAAATTATAATAGTCCTAATAACCCTATCAGAAAGCTTGTGGGAGTGGGACATACATGTCTTATATATTAGTGGTATTATACAATAGTGGGTTAATGTGTTGGGGTTGAACTACGATTTCTCACATAAAACCCAAGCGTCTCCCCGTTCAGCTACTACTGACAACTCACTTTAAGTGTTATGAATGATATTCTGTGCGCGGACGCGTTTTATAACCCGGCATTGTTTTACGAAGACTAATTACTATTTTCTTTATACTATGACACAGTAGGCGTAGCCATAATTATGTTTGTAAATAACTTGGTTACTACTGTGATATTAATGGTATGCGATGTAAGTTTACTGACAATATGCTTTTTTGATAGTTGATCGATGCGTTGGCTCGTTACAAATTGTACATAGGAGGGTATTAGCTTGGCTAGGTCGTTGTTTCGACGCGTTTGGACTGCACTAGGTACAGCTGTTGGCGTGGTTTGTACACAATGTATGTATAATAATATAATATTTTCGTAATTAATTTTGCGTTTTAATTGTTATCATCGTCTTCAATATCATCCTATAAAGAACATCATTCCTTTTCTGAAAGTGCCGGCCAATGAAAAAAAAATTGTACGTATTGTTAGAACTAGCCATTTGGAGAAATAGTTAATATGGCACAAAAGTCGTAGGATTGCTCCGAGCCAAGTTATACAAGTTCGAAGATTCATCATTTTTATACATTTACTGATTCCTAATTTTTTATTTGTATAAACAGAACAGATGATGACCCCACAGCACAAACAATTGCACCAGATCATTAGTTCTAGCAATATCTATCATTATTTTATGTTTACCAGTCCCAGCACTTTCAGAAAACAATAAATGTATGAAAATGATGAATCATCGAACTTGTATAACTTGGCGCAGAACAATCCTACAACTTTTGTGCCATATTAACTAATACTCCAAATGGCTAGTTCTAACAATTCGTACTATTTTTTTTTCTTGGCCGGCACTTTCAGAAAAGGCCCAAAAATGTATGGAGCCCGAATGATCCCCTTTCCCACTTAGATTTTTCCACATGTACAGTCAGCACATGGGGCTATTGTGGTAACACGCTGCCGCATCGCTGGCCCAACGTAGGTTGCCCAAATTGTTATACCTTTTTTATTTGACTTCTTGGACAACCTTCATGCATGTTTTTCTATGTGTATAACTATTTGGTGACTCATAATTTTCCTAAAAACGATATTTAATAAAATACTAGACTTATAAAAATGTATTTTTTTAATACAATAGATTGAGGGATAACATAATAATAATTTATTACTTAACACATATAAATGAAACTATAAATCAGACATTTGGTATAATTTATTTTATTAAAATAGAATCACATTACCAAATCAATGATACAATTTTGACATTTTATATACAAAAAATATTTGAATAATCTCTTCATGACTAGGTAAGTTTATAAGCTTTATAGCCAATTATTTAATCAATTACATTTTATCGCAGGGTTAATAATAATACATGTGGTATAAAGAAGCGGTTTTCTTACTTGACATTATAAACATTTAAAATAATAGTTTTTATACTTTTTGTACAATAAGATAATGTTTATAATGTTCATAGTATCTGAGCGTTATTTACATTTTTATTAAAAAGCATTATTATATAAACTTATTTCGCTTAGTTTTCGCAATGTATAAAGCCGCACATTTATTTCGAAAAGTTATAAAATTATGGAAAAAGTAATGATAATAAACTTGATGAATTTTCGATATTACAGTGTGCAATGACGTTTTTATATAGATTTTTTTCAATGTTTTGTACTTACATACTAAATAATGGTTAACAATAAATTAAATACTAAAATTAAGTAATGATCCAATTCCCGTACATGCCTCGAAGACTTTAATGCCTAAAGTCTATACAAGTACTTACTCTCAGAAGTCGTTACTTCCAGACTTCGCGTTTTACAAATGAGACAATGAGCTATCTATATTGTTGACTTTACCAATGGTTTGCCCCCAATTGAACGAAATTGATATGTAGACAGACACGTAACACCACTGGCGAAGTCAACAAAATAGTTATGATGACATTCTTTGATGACTGACTATCGACGAGAATATTCATGCATTCATAAACTAGGCGTCTATATACGTGACAAGTTTCGCCTAAAAATATATGTATTTTTTTGTAATTACCAACCATTCGACTATCTTCACGTCGATTATTCTCTTTTTTATAAAACTAAGGTGGTAATTAGGCGTTGCATGGTATGCAGTGGTCGCCTGATATTAAGCAGCACTGTAAACAGTTACCGTGCATTGCCGATCAAAAAGTCACTCGGAAAAAGGCACTAACTTTCCGCTCCACTATTATAGAATGGCATGAATATTCCCCAAGATCGGAGGTTAGTTATTCCATATCACTAAATGGGTATTCTAGTTTAGTAGGAAGATCGACCCGAATGCTCCTCGTAATGCTGCGTGCCGGGCGGCGCGCGGTACCCGGGGTAGTTGTTGTTCAGACAGTTTTGCGCGAAGAATTGAGAGTAATCCTTCTTTACCTACAACATAAAGTTTATTATTGCTTGTCGCACACAATCATGTAATGGTATAGTGACTTTGATGTGGGCTTTAAATTAAAGCTCCTTTGTTGAGCTTTTTGCGATCAATTGTTTGTAATGTGTATGGTACGGGTGTGCAGAGTTAGGCTGTATTTCCACCGAAGCTGTGCGAGGCAGTTACACGCAAAGGGCGAGAGAATCCACCAGTAACATGACTTCATTTTACAACGCCTTAAGCGAGGTTAGCGATCCCATTGGTGAATCATTACCGCACGCATCGCTTAGCTGCCTTGCACAGCTTTTGCGAGCAACCTTGCCTGAGCAGTATTTAATTAGCACAGATTCTTGTCAATATCGATTATTTGCTGGTTATTTACAGTGGGCACTGTCAACACTGTTAAACCATCGGTATGCCATATCAATCAAAGTGTCAGTAAGTGCTTCCATCCAATTAATACCTACTATAATATGGATTATCAAAATATCCTATTAACTTAACATCAAAGCTTAATTGAAGCTTTGACAGAGTTACATGGCCAACCGCTGGTTCGACGAACTGCCCAGAGGATGCAAAGACTAAGTACACTGACCGGGCAGGGCTCTATGCCTGTAACTTACACTGCCTGTTCTGTATTATTCTATTTGTCCTTTAAATAGCTTTAATAAAGGAACTTTAATTCACATTGTAATTTCTATAGCCCAGATAAAATGGATGATCGGACATCGATGCAGATTCGTATTACTTTTTACATCCATGCAATGTCCCTAGCTCTACGCCGCAAAGCTAAGATAGAGAAGAGTTGATGTCTTTGTGTGGTGTTTAGTCGATTACATGATACCATGAGATTAATAGGTTGACAACTAAATCCCGAATTGCAGTGTTCTCTAACCGCTTTTTTTTCTATAAGTAAGTGTAATAAGTTATTATTTGTGCTACCATAGTACAAGTAGGTAGTACTCGTACAACCAACTAAGGACGCCATTTTGGACTTCCTTATAATGGCCGATATAATGTCATATTTTAACCAGAACATATGGTAGACTTATCGCTATTTACATATAGAGGTCGTATCTGTATTAGTATCACGAAAAGAATTGAGAGAATCTCACAATCAGCACAATAAAGTATGCTAAATACCTAGTTGTCGACCCATAGAATAGAGTGGCGAAGCCTAAACGATTCGCGAGTTAGGTGTTACCGGCTGGTGAAACGTACGACTAATCTAGGCTAGTTCACCCGAAGACCCGTACCACAATTAAATTCTGTATCTCGAGTTATCATGCTGGACTGTTCAGTCACTCATCATCAGTGGCCCTGAATGGATGGTTGGAATTAAAGTGATTCCAAAATAAGTAACGACATTCAATTATTACATCAAAATTCTTAACTTTCGCTCGCTCGGGAATTTACGAAAGTTACAAACAAGAATTTCTGTAGTTGAAGGCTACTTGGAGCACGATTTTCATCACATTCCTACAAACTTATTTGTTTTACATACTTTCTTTACCCACACTGATAAAAACTGTTTAATTTATTTTTATTGTAAGTAAACAGTACAAAAATTATGTTTGATTCGAAATGATTTAATGCTTCAAGGATAAAACTCTTGAATGAAAGAATGACTCCCTCATTCATTAATTACAAAGTGTTTTGCTTCAGAGCTTTAATGGAAATTATGATAAATAATCTCATGTCAGCCTATTAAAAACTGAAGGCTCGGTCTCTCCGTTCTTTCATGAAACTTGAAACATTATAAGTATTACCAAGGCCAGTGGGACGTTTGTGAACTGGATAATGACAAGTCCTGCATTTAAGCTCGATACATTTTGACAGTGGTACCAAGGGGCAAGTGTCGGAGTCTGTTAATAGAAGATACTTCACGCTCCCAAAAGGCGACACTTACGACTCGGCATTAAGTCCCGCTTTAGTTGAATTACCCGTCTTGCATGGTAACTAATTCAGCGAGCGAGAATTGGCGCGGCTAAAACAAAATTTGGATCAACATTTTCATTTTGTGGTGTCCTCAAGTTAAACTCGTTCATGGTTAACTTTACTAAAATGCTATTTTTGTATTTTCTTCTGTTTAGTTTAAATATACTTAGTTTAGTTTAAACGTAACAAAATGCGTAGTTTATGTAAATATGTTTAGTTTCAATATTTATAATAATGTGTTATGTTAAGTATCGTAGTTAGAAATACATATTACAAATTAAGTCTGCTATGAACTTGTTTAAGATTAAGTTTAAGTAAATATTTACAAACATTAGGTAAAAGGAGTTGTTAGTGTATTTACATGGTATTTACAAAAGTAAGGAAGGATTATGATAGATATCATTTCTTTATACTACTATTACCACATTCCCACGTTCAAGGACGTGTAATAAGTAATTCAGTTTTAATTTAGGCTGAGGTCGTGTGAGTGATTTACGACATTTTAGTATTGCATCCTACTTCTTTTTTGCCTCTACACATATTTATTTATATTGGAACACATTAGTTTGGTTGATGGAAGTGCTGGATGATGTAAGTTCCAACGACAGTTTTTAATAATTACAGCCAAACCACTGGCGCCACCTTGTGTCGAAGGCCAAGACTCACTTTGGGTCACTGAGTAATCGGAGTAACTAAGTAAGTAGACAATCACTAGATTAATTAGTTTAGGGTGTGTTGAGTTACCTTGCGCGGCCTGCAAGCTGGGCCTTTGGCCAGTTGCCGTCTTGCCTCGTTCTCAGCAGCCACTGCCTCCCTCACCTGCTGCGGCGGCCATTTCTGGTCTCCACGCATGTTGATGCCTCCTATAAACAAGTTATTCTATATATTATTCTTCTAGGGGTGTGGTTTTTGTGATCTATAGATTGAAAGTTTGCCCGAAGGGAAAAAAGGTGAATATTTTCAAGATCTCAGAGTGTACCTACTATGTTAATGTTTTTCATATATTTTAGCGTTTTATTAACGCTTAAATATACTTAAGTAAAATTTTAAACACTGAAAAAAGACGACAACCTCAGGCGGGAATCGAACCACACACCTTCCGCATTCCCGGCGGCTGCCTTTACCACTTGGCTACCGAGGTCTGGTTTTCACCCGTCGAAATTTGTCAGTGCTTGATGCTTATGTTTTTTAGTCAACATGCTTCATCAAATCTTAGAAGTTTTCACCTCTGAGATCCGAATGAAATATTTTTACAAATATTTAAACATTCTGTTATGATGAAGCTGCGTTTATAGATTAATTGCTATGTTCCCAAATCTGATAGTTAGTGCATTTGCACGGGATACCGACTAGAAGTTTTAATTGAATTAATTAAGTATAACGCCTCGGTGGAGGCTGCCGGCTTTATACTTAACCTTGTTACTAACACCGGGTACAATTCCCAGGTCCCGGGTTTTTGTTCGCCAACCCGCATGTTATTAAACCTATCAATTGTAGCGACGACTTGACTTCAATGAAGGGTGTGGCTTATCTTGGCATGGCCACCATCTCCAACTCTAAATCTGACTCTATAGAAAGTATGTCGGTAGTATGTCGAAGTATGTCGCCAAATATCAGAGTTTGTCGGTTTACCGTTCAAAAGTTAGAAGGGGTCATTGGTGGCCATGCCAGGATAAGGCTCATCCTGGCATGGCCACCTGTATCTCAAAAACTACTGGTCGTAGCGAAGATCTGATTTCACCAATAGTATGTCAAGAGTGTGTCGAAGTATGTCGAAAAAACTCCAGAGTTTGTCGGTGCTTCTATAAAGAGAAAAATCAATTTTTAATATTCCCATAGTAGATGTACAATCGGGTGTATAAAGTTTATTGAAAAAGTAAATGAATAATTTTAATCTGAAAGGTTCCTTGATATAAAGAGTGCAACTTGATAAATTATGTGTATATGAGTGATAGGTGGGTACTTAATCGGATGCTTGGATATAGACAATTAGTTCATTAAATATAAACCTTCACAGGTTTATATTAAATAAAATAAGTGCCTACTTATTGACATCGATAACTAATAAAATATCAGTTAACTATCATTTAGTTATCATAACAATAGTTAGATTCAGAGAATGTAACACCAGTTCGAATATAATCAATCACGCATGAAATTTCGTAAAATGTACAATAGTGTCTACAATCATAATAATACTGAATCTTGAGAAACCAACATAGGTACATAACTTGATAATACATACAGATGGAAGTGCGCATCACCCGGAATCCTCAACTACTGAGGAACTGGCTGTTTCTTGCATCTTATTTACAACTGCAGAAATATAACAATGCTACACTAACATTGATGTTATGGCGACATTTTTACATAAGATGGTGGTAGCTAGCCAGGCGGACTTAACAAGCCATACCACCAACCAAACCAAATACACAAAGGTGTACCTCCTGCTGGGAATCGAACCCGAGACCTCTGGGTCAAAGAACGGTGGTGGTCTTAGCCACTAGACCACAGAGGCTTTGTGTTTTATTGTAATAAATAAATAAGTGAATTTTTTTTTCTTATATATTCTAATGACACATATTTTCCCATACTACTATAAATTATCTATTAAATAAAACAAAAAGAGATCAATCACAAACTTATGCGTTTTTATAAACTAACTCTGAAAATCATCATGCATAACTACTAATCGACTATATTAAATTTTTTTTCTATTTTTTATTGTAATGATTTACACTTTTCTCCACAAATAGCGACATTGTATTTGGCACAAGACATTTTGGTTTTTCTGCCTTTTTTCCAAGTACAAAGACAGCAACGAACTTTTCGTCTACATACTGGGCCCTGATTCTTTATAGCAATCTATAGATTCCACACCTAAACCTTACCGCGCACAAACGTCAAACGCATACGTTTTTGGGAAGATATCGTAACTTTTTAAGGAATTAACGTGGTTTTGATACAAGGAATCGATACAGAATAAGGGCCCTGGTTGACTTCGCTCTGGCGGTGGTTCGACTTAAGGTATTATGGCCCTGAATCGATTTTGTATGTGCTGTGGAATGCTTATATAATGCTTATAACCACTCTTTGATATAGGTATGGTTGAATAATCGTAACAGCCAATAATTTTAGGAAGTCTTTACCACAGTATAAATATGAGCTAAAGCAGTAAGGAAGCTACGTACAAACGCTCGAAACGACGCGACGCACGTCTTAACAGGGCCCCTAAGCGGACATCGCAGTGCTCTCAGTAGCGCGTATCGCGTCAAGACGAGATGTATTGCGTGCGCAGTGCGCGCGATTTTTAAAAATGCCGCGAGTGTATTGCGTAGTATACGGCTGCTTGAACTCGGCTTCTTCAAAACCGGAGCTTTCGTTTTTTAAACTTCCTGCTGATGTTGAAGGTAAGAATCATTTATTATTACTAAATAAAAGCTCTTTCTTTTAAATAAATCGTTTGGTTGTTTAGGTGATATTTGCCGTACTTACTTAAGTATATTTTTTGAGCGCGCGTTATTTTAATGGTGAAAAATAATAAGAATTGATGCTACGAAACTTCATCGTTAATAAACTTTGCTTTTAAAATCGATATCTGAGGATCTGTGTGGTTTCTGACAATGAATCCGTTATTAGAATGAGAAAAAGTAGCCGCCATATTGAACATTATAGTTATTTAACCGATTGCTTTGAAAATCGATATCAGGGGATCGGTGTGGTTTCCGACAATGAATTCGATAATAGAATGAGGAAAGTAGCCGCCATCTTTAACTTATTAGTTATTCAACCGATTGCTTAAAAAACGATATCTAGGGATCTGTGTGGTTTCTGATAACGACTCCGTTATTAGTATGAGACAAAATAGCCTCCATCTTAAACTTTTTAGTTATTCGACCGATTGCTTTTGAAATCGATATCAGGGGATCTGTGTGGTTTCCGACAATGAATCTGATAATAGAATGAGGAAAGTAGCCGCCATCTTTAACTTATTAGTTTTTATTTTTTTTAAATTTGAAAGTGACAACCCTTATGCTTTGCTAGTTATCTCAAAAAAGCACTAACTAGCTGAGATACAGCGATAACTAAACAAAACATTTTCAATTTTACAAAAATAAGAGGACAACCCTAACGCTCAATTGGCGCGTAGTAGATATATAAAACAAGAAAAAGGCCGAGCTTCCGTACTGCTTTAGCTTATATTTATACTGTGTCTTTACGTAGGTACTAAGTCGTTGGAATCTGATCTGGCTTTACGAATAACAAATGCGTTCACTCCAGCAAAGCAGCACTTCTAAGTCTGGACGAAAGTAGTCAAGTGCAGGTCGATGAAAGCCTCCACCTGGTTGTGCAATGGGTTGCAAGTATGTTCACTTTCAAAGATTTGCATTGATAACGGCTGCACAACTGGACTCGGTGGTATAACCATTTCGTTCCCTTCATCACAATCTTGTTCCGAATCTGATTCATGTTCATTTACTTCTAAAGAGTCTTCTGTTTCTGAGCAGCCTTCTCCTTCTATTTCTTTGTTCAGGTTAATTTCCATATTAATGTCGTTTAGTGCCTTACTGGGCCCTGATTCTGTATCGCAATCTATAGATTCCACACCTAAACCTTACCGCGCACAAACGTCAAACGCATACGTTTTTGGGAAGATATCGTAACTTTTTAAGGAATTAACGTGGTTTTGAAACAAGGAATCGTTACAGAATAAGGGCCCTGGACGCCATTTTCTACTATAAAACAGATAACAAAATGTACAGTTCTAAATTGCGCGTATTCACAACGAATAATCACTAATCACGGAGCTCCGTTATGACATGAATGTAAGCATACATACAACATACCTATACCTACATATGATTCCGACTATTTTTAAAGATATTTATTTATTATTATTTGGTTTTTAAGCGTAGATCTTGTGCAAGTGAATATCGCCGAAAAGTGGTCGACCGGAAAGTACCTTGACCTCGACTGAGAAATGCAATGATAAAATATAAGTCTAAATTATGACACCAAAATCAAGGCCATATCAGGTACCGCTCTATTTTCGGTAAACTAATGTTTTGCATGATTATAAGTATCTGATATACACATTGAAGTTCCGTTCTTCGTACAACACTTTATGGGTTCATACATAATAGCCTAATAAAAATATTTAATGCTCGTGTACGCGATTGTACTATTTGCTGTTGTATGGAAAGAAGAAATTGATATAACTTTTCATAGAAGCACCGACAAACTCTGGAGTTTTTTCGACATACTTCAACATACTCTCGACATACTATTGGTGAAATCAGATCTTCGTTACGACCAGTAGTTTTTGAGATACAGGTGGCCATGCCAGGATGAGCGCTCATCCTGGCATGGCCACCAATGACCCCTTATAACTTTTGAACGGTAGACCGACAATCTCTGATATTTGGCGACCTACTTCGACATACTCTCGACATACTATTGGTGTAATCAGATCTTCGTTACGACTTGTAGTTTTTGAGATACAAGGTGGCCATGCCAGGGTGAGCCTCATCCTGGCATGGCCACCAAATGACCCCTTATAACTTTTGAACGGTAGACCGACAAACTCTGATATTTGGCGACATACTTTGACATACTTTCTATAGAGTCAGATTTAGAGTTGGTGATGGTGGCCATGCCAAGATGAGCCACACCAATGAAGGAGTAGGTATAGGTATAGTGGAACTAAGTTCTACGTGACTTTTCATAACATACAATTTCCGCAATTCCTGCACACACAGCAAACAATAATAAGTGAAATGACATCCCACCGGGCTCTTGTATTATAAAAGCTTTTATGAGTCGCGCGCGAGTCACTTTTGTAAAGCGACAACGGCAGGTGTAAAAGGGCAATTTTGAAACAATATAAATGCAATCTCACTTTAGCACTCCTGTATGAAAGTATCAGACGATCCTTAAAGTTTACGCTTCTTCATATTGCAGTTGTAAATCAAATAAAGTTCTAACACTGTCTTGGATACTTTAGGGTTATGATTTGTCGTAACTTGCGCGATACTTTGTTGCTCGTTGTCAAAGAATAAAGTTAATTATGTCACATCTGCTACTTCTACCGTTGCGCGTCAGAACAGACAGATGGCTGTGTTATGGAACATTGTACCCATGGTGCTTAGACATCATAAGATACTGCAATACCCACTCAAGTATTAGTTGATAAATATCAGCGAAACCATAGCGAATGGTATAAGAAGATGAATTCGGTTTGTACTGCTTCTGAGTTCTGAGGTGGTTGGCACGTCTGAGTGAGTACTTATTATCTACTTCTGCTTTGTAACTTCTTCATGTTACTTAGTAGCTGGCTGGCTAGAAAAGACCTGTAGTGGTTATACACTGGCTGCTGCGGACGCAGTGTTATGGTAGATGGAAGTGGTTCGTACTGCTTCTGTGGTAATTAATATGCCTGGAAGAGCACCTATACCTACAGCTTAAACGAGAAAGGTACCTTAGAAAGTTGCTATAGTTAACTGGCTCGCGAAGACCGTGGTAGCGCTATGTGACGGTAGATGAAGATATCTCTTATTCCTTGTGGTAGTTTATACAGCTGGACGAGTACTTCTACCATCTACCATATCCACCATAGGGTAGATGGTAGAAGTACTCGACTAGAATAGTCTAGTGACAATTTAAATTAGGAGGTTACTTTGAAAGGCTGCTATATAAGTAGGTAGGTACTAGCTGTAGCGGATTCACTGGCGACGACTGATGGCGCAGTGTGATGGCAGAAAGAGATTGTAATACTTCTGCTATGCGATTCTCTAAGCGACACATCGACGCTGCGCGTATGGCTGTGATCTGCTGTCTCTTTCCAATTCTATGAATATGAAAGAGACAGAGTCATTTCTCAGCGCTGCGGCAACCGCAGCTATCAAGTCTTTAGCTTAGAGAATCGCACCTCTGTAGTGGTTGTACTCTAAGCGATCTGCCTTATAGTGATCAAAGCGCGAGCTGAGCGAAGCGTGCCGCGGCAGCGGCCGGCGAAGCGCTAAAAGTTAGTAGTTTTTTTTAGATCCTTTATTGTAATAACCGCGCGATCTTTTTACAATCAAAAAATCTATTACAGCAATATCATGCCTGCGACATATAGCTAGTATTGTGTAGTGGTAGATATGCCTGAACGATCTTCTATTGTTATCTTTAATGGTTACCTTGGAAGGATGCTGTAGCAGGCTGGCTAGCGAACACCGGCGGTGGTTGTTGGTGCACCGGCTGCTGCGGGCGTAGTGTGATGGTGGACGGTGGTGGCTCGTACTGCCTCTGTGGCGGCTGGTACGCTGGCTCCGAGAAGCTTGGCGAGTACTGAGGCTGCGGCGAGTACTGGGATGGAGAGTACTGCGATTGGGAGTACTGCTGTTGTGGGTAGCTCGGCTGAGCACCTTGCGTCTGTGAGACAGTTGCTATAATTAGCCATATCTTTAGATGCTTTAATGTTAAGAACACCCTCTCTAAGCGACTTCGTCTGACCGTAATTCGTCGTACACTGCTGTGTGTGCATGTACTGCGCCAACTGCTAGTGAAAAAAACAGCGCATTGTATGACGAATACGGGCCAACGAAGTTTCGGATGCGCTTAGAGAGTAGGCTCTCTGCATTACGTAAACTGTTAGGTAACACATTGATGTGATGTCTTCATAGTTTTCAGCGTTAAAATTTACTACACAATTTGTTATTTAACTGTAAATATTGTACAAGTGCTTTTTTTGTAAGTTGTTGTAGTAAATTAAGTATTAAGTACCACGTTTGCATTGTTGATTAAATGTTAAAACTTAGTAACGAAGAAGTTTCAGAGATTATTGCAGCTGAATTACCAATTATAAGGTATTTCATTACTTTTTAAAGACTTTAATTGTTAAGGGGGGTAAAGGCGGTCAGCGAAAATTCCAGGCCCTCGCGGGTGTTGCGCGGTGCGGGGTCCGCGGTTTTATCAAAAAGTTAATACCGACTTATATTTTTTAAATTTTTGGAAATTCAAAACAGTCAAGAAATCGAAAATACCTACGTGTTTATAATTTTATAGGAATTATTATTGTAAAACACGGTCGTAATCTGCATTTATATAAAATGTTAGAGGATTTTTTTCTATCGAGCAAAATGTTTCCAATCGTGTTTTGGAAACAGCCATCACACATACGTTCTGTACCTAATAGGTACATATGAAAATTTCAGTGCGAAGTATCTAAAATATTTCGAATTTTCGAAACAGCTAGGTACTTAATAGAAAATAGCCAATTTTGCCGTTTTCACCGCCTAACCCTCCTTAATAAGTATTAGTAGGCACAAAGTACTTTCTACTTGTTTTATCTGTAAGTATAAAAGAATTATAAACCTAGTAAAAAATTAATAGTACCACTGAAAATGAATGTCAAACGAAACACAGATTTATGAAGCCCATTTTCTTCGCTGTAAAAAGCAAAGTTGTCATTGCGAAGTGCATAGTGCAGTGCAGTGCAGCCATAAACACGAAACATTAAGCCATACATGTTGTGGCTTTCAGATTGAATTCGTCAAACGCATTCTCCACAGAATTTTGATACGCGGCATTCAGGTTTTTTACCAATATAACTATTAGAAAATAAGATTTAATGGTATCTATAGCCATATTATTCCACCTACCTAGGCTAGGATGAACCATATTTTGCGGAAGAATACTGCAAGTATTTATATTTCAATTGCAATCTCGATCGTTAAGAAATATAAAGGCTTTAATTGTTATTTTTTAAAGTTTTGTTGAGCATTTCCAACAAATGCTATACTAAAATTCAAGCTGCTATCAGTATTTAGTTTTTGTCTGTAATTTTATTTATATGTATTCGAAGACATAATATAATAATTAGAAATCAAAGTAGCACGATCATCTATTATTTTGATAGGGCTGGCATGATCGGAAGAAGTAATATAGAGAAAAAAATCAATTTTCATTATATTGGGTATTATCCTTAAATGCCACGTTTCAATTCCAACCTTTTACACAACATACACAATGAATGACGCTACAACTATTGCGCGACGATCCCGATACCTGGGGGGAAAGGGGGGCGGGCACCGGGGCCCAACGGCTGCCCGGCTGGCGGTGCTGCTGCTGCACGATCCCCGGAGACGCGGGACCTCGGAAGGGAGGCTGTGGGGCGGAGGCCGTCACTCCCGGCCCTACGGGGATAAGCTTGCTAAGGCCGGTCGCCTCTTGATGGCGGCCTTCGTTGTAAGCTGGTTGAGACTGCTGCTGCTGTGGCTGGTACTGAGTGTTTTGGGGTTGTTGATATTGAGGGTTTTGGGGTTGTTGATATTGAGTGTTTTGGGGTTGTTGATATTGAGGGTTTTGGGGTTGTTGGTATTGCTGGGCTGGGTATTGGGGCTGGCTTTGGGCTGGTGGGTATTGGGGCTGCTGATACTGCTGCGGTTGGGGCTGCGGTGGCGGCTGCTGCGCGTTGTACGCAGGATTTGGCTGTTGGGATTCAATATTGCTCAGCTTTTATAATTCATTACACAATACGATTTGTCTCACTGTTGGATTAGTATTGTTGCAACGCAATGGAATCGCGGGTATGCTGTCCTAATGTTATAATGTTGCATGGTTACAACTACGTTCTACGTAGTACTTACTATTAGTTATTCTGTGGTTCTGCTTAGGAGCCATTTTTAAAACGATGAATTTTCAAACAATAAAATCAATAAGAGTGTAGTGCTCCCCTCCTTTGTTGTTAATAGTTTTTAAAGTCACCGATGACTATTTTCACACCACTTCCATATGAACGGATGTCAGCTGTTTCGCGGAACACCTTAATTTAATAGGTATGTACATAACATAACTAACATAACTTTACTTGATATTGACCGGCAATTGTTGCTAATTTTCGTAGAGACTAGAAGTTAATCTGTACTATCACGATATTTCATAGAGTCTGTTTGTGTTTGATTTTAAATATTCAATAGTTTTTGCTACAATACTAATCCATCAATGTACAACTTTTTTCGTAGATAGTAAAGGCATGCAATTATTTTCCCGTCATCGAAGCAATGTGCAGCTAGTGTCATTTCTTGCAAATTATGTACATACAATATAAGTGTTTCTTATAAGTGCATCTAGGTATAGTAGTCATTTAATATAATACTTATCTAATAGTTAGTTATTTACCTGTGGCTGTTGATGGTATCCGTTCGTCTCTGGCACTGGAGGCCACACGACTTTCTTTTGGCCTGCAACAAACACCTCAAGTTTTATTGGTTAGCGACAGATTCTTGTCGACCTACATAGTTTCACATTGTCTTTAATTCTTTAAGGTTGTCTTAAGATTTTATCTGCCTGTGTACATTCCTTATTTACGTCATTTACGTAAGTCATGAACCCTATTGAAACTTGACGGTTTAGCTTTTCTGAAAGTAGGTAGTGCGTATGTTTCGTGACATTATTTCATAATTCAGAATATATCTTTTTGCATGAGAAAAAGTGGTTTAAACGTCAAATGATCGTTGCAATTCTGTGATTATGCTCTAGACGCAGACTTAAAACGGGCAGTGAAGTGAGTATCTATTTTAAAATTTACTGTTTTACGTTTCGCGATAAAAATCTCGCCGTCTCCGTAGGTGGTTGTAGGTAAGAGATGAAATCAGATGACCACGACTTTTAGTGTTCACCACTTCGAAACGCTTATTATGAGACATTTCGCTTGGAATTAGCCTGGCCTACCTACCGCGCTCTTGGCGGCTCTCCAAGCCAAGGGAAAAAACAAACATTTACTCGGCAACATTCATTTCATTTCGCTTACGAGGAGGTGATGCCAAAATGCAATTAATTGCTTTCAACGGCGAACAGGAACACAAAGGCAATGGTGAATCATAGCTTGAACCTGGTGACGGTGCTCATTAAAATAATATGTAAAAATGCGATAGATGTTACTTCAGAATTATTTAAGCGGCCGCTCGCGGTTTCACCCGCGTTCCCGTTCCCGTGGGAATATTGCGATAAAAAGTAAACTATGTGTTAATCCAGGTTTTAAACTATCTGTATACCGAATTTCATCCAAATCCATTCAGTAGTTTTTACGTGAAAGAGTAACAAACATCCATCCATACTTACAAACTTTCGCGTTTATAATATTAGTAGGATTTCAATAATTCTAAAATTGAAAAAAAAATATTGACAAACTTTTTATTACCTAAGGTGTGGGTAAATTAGGAGGTTTCAAGAAATCCATCTGTTTCTTCTTACGAGCAGTTTTGCAAGAGTACCGCAGAGCACTGACATAAGAATTAGTTATGGTCAGCTTTTAGTTTGCTTATTACCCATTGCACTACTGGTTTTTAACGACTGCCATCTTACGACAATAGAATGCCTTTCAAAGTTTGCAATATCGAGATAATTTGAGTTCACCCATCCTGAAACCTAGCCTTGAGAAAGTATGCTTACTTGTAACGTTACAATCATTGAGCTCATCTTTTATAACGGCACTATAATTAGATACTTCTGTTATACTGTGCTATACTAGAATTTAACAACTGCTATTTTACGACAACAACTTGCCTTCCGTTGCTCGGAGGATCGATATATTTTAATTTGGTCACCTACCCCGCAACTTCAATACAGTTTGCTTAACTTGGAAGATTGCGCAAGCCATGGAGGTCTTCTCATAAGCTATTACGGGATTATATTTCATGTTAACAATCGATTCTAAGTTGTTACATTCTATGGATTCGCATTATGTACAATCTTACCGGCATATAGGATACCATATAGGTTTTAGGTTTCAACTAATACTTAGGTCAAGTAGAGAAGTGAACCTGTATGAACTGCGGTAAGTATTGAATTATAGAAAGTTATAGGAGTTCGCATGAATTGAATTTTGGGTTGTTTTGAATCCGAACTAACATATTTAATACGAAATATACTTAAATTGTTTACCTGAACACTATACTTACTTACATGTTAAAATAATTTCTTTTAGATACGGATCCACTGCTTTTACTTTACATATTATTTACTTTACTTACATGCAATGGGTTCGAAACGTAAGGATAACAACCTAACTTTAATTCAATCTAGGTACGTTAATATTTAGATAAGAAGGATTTTAGACAAATCGACAAATTATTGTTCTTTTATTGGTTAAGGGCGACGCACCCCACTAAAATAGTTTCTATTACTGTCTGGGGTTTGTCTCAATTCATATGTTTATTTATTGGGAAAGAAAACTTTCTCATTTTAATTTATTTATTTATAATTTTATAAATACGCTACCATTTATTAATTCTGGAATTCAAATTCTCTGGACCAGGTACATGAAGAAACTTTTTGAGTTTTTTTTTTAATTGGGATTAAATTATGACTTGCACTTTAATCTTAAAGGCATACAGTTTTTTTTCAAGTATAATTTTACGTATTAACTTAGTTAAAAAAAGCTACAACGCAAACATAGTACGTATCCCATAAGTACAGGTATATTTTATTACCTACGTAGGCACAACGTACAATTCTTCAAATCAACCCCAACTCCACACACGCACTGAATTTTGACAAAAGAGAGCACAAAAAAGACAATAATGGTACAAAATAAAACAAATGAGCACCAATTAAAACAAATGACTCACGCGCGATCGGTCAGTCCATCGATTGCTGGAACGCAAGTCTTGCCAGCAGCGGCCACCGCGACAGGACTACTCCACTACTTGGCTCGCATGCCAGGTGCGCAAATACCTAGCGCATATTATATTTTGAGAGACCGCATTTTTAGGACACCACTGCCTATCTCTCTCCCACTCACCTATAATGACGGCCAGGTAAAACTAGTACACCCACGGGGAGACCCTGGTACGCATTCGTCACAACTGCATACGAAATACGATTTCACTGTGTAGTGAACACTGTCATGATATAGTGGCAAGCGCAAATTTTCGCCACAGACGCGGTAAGATAATTTTGTATGAGCTTGCTGCACCTGATGCGCTTTCATTTAATAGGTATGAAGTTAAGATTTCTACAGCAGTGGTTCAAAAAATTTATGAGACAAGAATATTCCAGGATTATTTTACCTAATGTATTTGGTACTTATTGAGTATTTTTGTACGCTCTTTTTTATCATTAACTAGCGACCCGCCCGCGCCTTCGTCTGCGTAAAAACCCTATATCCGGTGACAAATTTCCAAAAAAAATATTTCACACAATCCTAGTCCCGACATTTACGAACACAACAAAAAAAGAATAATCCAAATAGGTGCAGCCGTTCTAAACTGATGCGCGTACAAACATTTCGGCAATTGATTTTTATTAATTTATATAATATTTTATCTTCATAAGCGACTGTCGCTTAGAATCAAGAATTAAAATAATTTATTCAGGTTAGGCCATGTTTAGGTTACAGCACTATGAATGTCATTATGCCATCAGTTCGTAAGTCAATAGGGCGAAAGACCTTGTACTGAGAAGAACCGGCAAGAAATGTAACCTTCTCTATCATTACGATAGCGATTCTCCGTACCAAATCCATCGCTATTTACTAAATTTGAAGGCAATTTTTTTTGTCAAAAGCTTTCATTCAATTCAATCAAATCACCATTGATACATAAATAAATTTTGAGTTCGAATAATAATCTAAGCAGAATTACTGTTCTGATAACAAGCAATGAATTAATAACTGTCATTACGAAGCCTTATGAGATTGCTCAGTCTTGTATTATCGGACCTGGTTGCAATTACCCCATCCATTCAGCCATGAGATGCATACAAATTACAAACGGTACAGATTAGCAGTGGGTCTACCACGATCTGTTATTCCGATCTGATAGACTGGTCGAACCTACCTAGATCGAAACAAGAGATTTACTCATTCAAGGCATATCAACATCATAAGCATAGCACTACATTCATGTCATATCATTGTAGATAACAAAACTAGTGCTGAAATATTTCAGACGTGTACAGTCACGAGCACCAATATGTATACACTTTGACTCTTATTCCATTGTGTTAAGAGTTACAATTGTTAACATATTTTGGCTCGTGACTGTACAACGGAAAATTTTATTTGACGACACTTTAGTTTTATAATGATAAAAAACATAAGTATCTTCATAAGAGGTGGTGGTAGGCCCCCTTGTGTCGCTCGGCTTAGATAATTTGTTATTAACTTGTTTATGCCATTAAGCTGTACCTGCTCGGCTGATGATCGTCGTCCAAGCAAGCAGATTCAATTTGCTGGACCAGTTTTTAATAACATTCGCAAATTGTATCAAGTTAACATGGTAATTGGTATGGAAAGCATGCGTGTACGCCACTGCAAATGATTAAGAATATATAACCGAGGAAATTTTATATTGTAAAATATATGATCCGAGCTGTGAAAAGCACTTTTTTTTCTCTTAAATAATGGCTACGTGCGATCAGCACATTTAGCCAGTGTCAAGTAAGATATAATAGTATTTATTATTTTCTTTACAATACGTGGATGATAATGAGTGATAATGAACGTTTAATGGTAAGTAAATGATTTTCCCCCAAACCTCTCGAGACTCAATAAAGCTGTGGGACTTTATTGAGGTCTCATACGGACTTCTTGAGAGAATTTGAAAAGTGATGTTGCACTGTTTTGTTTTATTTGCTAACACTCATGCACGTTCACGAACACTTAACAGTAAATAATTCAACATTGTTTCACATTAATATTCGACAAAACACAAACTAACTATACCACCTTCCGCTACAACCTGCTTCACCAGAAATAGTTACAGTATGTGCATTAAGTTATACAATTTACTTCCGGAGCCGATTCAAAATCTACTATTTGCAAAGTTTAAGCGGTTCATTTTTAGAATCCTGGTTGAAAATTGCTTTTACGACACTGATGAATTCATAAGATTCTGCCGTGATGGACATATTAGGAAAATGGCAAATAAATTGTGACCCTTTGTGCTTGTTTCTGTGTTTTAAGCGAATAAATGGTAATTAATAATAATGTTTAATAATTATATTTATGCTAATTGAAATGTTTGGTTGTCTATTTTGTATTGCTAAAGGTATTTTAAATTAATTATTGATATAAATAATTGTAGGTATATAGAAATTCTATTATTATGATATATTCTACTAATTCTAATTTATTTTATATGTTAATGTTTCAACTAAAATATTATGATTAAGATTAAGCACGACGACAATAAAAAAAAAAATTTTGCTTATCGATAATTCGGTAAAACATGCAAGTGCTGTAAATATTACATTAAGAACCAAAAATGTACCATGTTTTCTGCAAATAAAAAATCTTTATCTTTTATCTTTATCTTATTAAAGAAAATAAAACAAAACTGCAGACATGACGCTTTACTTTCCCGCCAAGAAGTCCTGAAAAGCACTTTCTTCTTTGTGTTAACGTGCTTTTTTTAGTTTCATGTTTTGGTATTTTGAAATATTTTGTTTTCTTTATTATTTTTCAAATCAAATATATTTATTTAAATATTTATTTTTATTAAGTTAGCCCAATGAGTGTTCTGAATTATGAGACTTCTTAATGCCAGTTCCAAGGATTTTTGGCTCGTTCAATGCTATTACCTTTACAACTAATACGTCAACGAGCTCTCCTGAGTCATTAACGAACGTGCATGTCATGTCAATACATGCAAACACACGGCATCAAAATATAACCATTTGTCACTTGCATCTTTTCAGCGCGCGGTTATAATTAGCCATTGATTCATGAATGTGCTGGCGAGCGCTCATCCGAAATAGTATCCTGTTACGTCATGCAGAATACATTTTTTTTGTTATTCCGAGTGAAGAAGTCCAGAATTATTGCCTTGGAAATAGATATAAAAAACATATCGCGAACATATCGCTCTGTGCAGGTGTAAAGATGTTTTACGGCTTAGTCACGGCTCCATTTGCAATTTTCGAAGAAAACGTGCTGCGTAGTTTTAAACTAATACATTTTGTTTTTACATACATACAACTACCATACCAAAAGGTTATAAGTCAGAGACTAGCAATGAGAACCGCAAAGGTGCACTGCCACAGTCCACGTCTCACCGAACAACAACAGCTGTTAATCGCCTTTCACGACACCTAAAAGAAGAATTTAAAAAAAAAGGCATGATAGTATTATTTTTATGGGGCTTGATAGTATTATTTTTATGGAGGCTTGATAGTGTTATTTTTATGGAGGCTTGTTAGTATTATTTTTAAAGAGGCTTGATAGTATTATTTTTATGGAGTCTTGATAGTGTTATTTTTATGGAGGCTTGTTAGTATTATTTTTATAGAAGCTTGATAGTATTATTTTTATAGAGGCTTGATAGTATTATTTTAATGATGAGCCGCCACCACACAGTTCACAGTTTTTATTAAAACTAGATACTATTTAGTTAAATTGTGTATGCGTTTATAACAATATACCAAGAACAATAACCGTGTCGCGTGGCGGTGAAAGAATACTACCACCCTCTCTTCCTTGGGGACACCCAAGTCAGTCATGTGCAGTCTTTAGTCCGTTCGTCGCCTTTTACGACAGTAAAAGGCGACGAACGGACTAAAGACTGCACATACATCCGAAATCATATAGATGCGATGGGCTTACCATCTGTCACGCTGAGCATATGTGCAGTCGCTATTTGGTGAAAAGTGGACTATGGTAGAGGACTGCTTTTGGTGTCCTCATTGGCTAGTCTCATGACTAACCCTTAGGGGATAATAGTCGTGTTTATATGAATGAATGTATGAACAATATCCTTTTTACACTACACATTAATTCAATAAATATTTATTGTATGATTTGTCAATGAAAACCGTATTTTTTTGTAAATCTCACACAAAAAATACGGTTACGGTACAATCAAGACTAGAAGAATCACTCCAAAGCATTGAGAACGAGTTTAAAACAAGACAAAGCGTTCTCTCGGTTCACTCGTATTTTTCTTATGCATCTCTAAGGTTTCACTGCCATTTTATTGCGTCCTTTGGTAAATAAAAACAACTTCGTCTTTTGTTTCTGTTGTCTCTTTTTGTTTATAATTTTCACTTTTCACACTGTTACAGCTTTTTTTTTGTTTTGGAGCTATGATGGTGAAACAAAGGTCTTTTGTTTTTACACGAGGTTTGTATAAACTTTTAATGAAAATTACAAATCAACCTTCTAGAATAATGTCAGTCCAAATATGTCGGGTACCTACATTTATGAGGTAGATATCATATACCGAGTTTGCGTCAAACCATCTTACGAACGCATTTCACATTTGTTTCTGTATCTAATTCACTACCAACGTCTAACACATCCATAATTTAAAATGATTGCTCTAGAAACGCACTGAAATCTGAACTTTTATAACAGAAAAATAAAGAATAAGAATTTTGTTTTACCAACAAACACCGTTTCAGGCATGTCGCTCGTTAGTGCTCCTCCGATTCCGATTCTGTACTACCAAGAACAATAGCAGGTACAAACACATTCTGCGGACTCCAATCCTTGCCAAACACTTTTCACTAATGAACAAATTTTCATCATCATATGTAGGCGTATTTCTGTCGTACGAAGGAGATCAGACGAAAGAGTCATTTCCATGAACGAAATTAAATATACGGCCATTACACTCTGTAGGGAGTGTGTGACACCTCATTCAATAATAAGTTTTAATGAATCACCATTAGAAGATTCCGTTCCGATGTCTAGCGTCTGAGTTTGAAACAGTTTACCGAGTTGGTCACCGTTTAAAAATAACAAAGCCATGTTTAATTCTATGATATATTATTACTAATTGCATGATTACTATTCACAACTACCTCTACACAATTTCCATTAGGTACATATTAAAGACAATAAGATAAAAACAAAATATTCAATAGCAAATGAAATGTAATGACTTACACATTTACGAGTACTAGTCTAAGACCATTATGCAAAAATGATGCTAAAGTTGGCAACTTATTTTTTGTATTCCACAACAGGTAAGTACATTGCCTTGCCACTTGATGAAAAGTTACGATAATAGGGCAGAAGATGGAGATGCACTACAGCCGAAATCCCAAACCACTGATGAACTGGCTATTTCACTTCATCTGTCGGAACAGAACAATGTTACTTACATTGTTGTTATGGTGACAGGCTTATTTATGATGGTCATAGCTATTAACAGCCAACATAAAAATGAGGATGCAACACAAAAAGCATCTAATCTATCCGGCCCTGGTACCTTTAGTGGCCCGCATGAACTCTGAGTAAATATGGCCGGTGTGGTTGAGTTGGCCATCCCAGCTGCGCGCAGATCGCATCGTGGCCTGCTCCGGGGGCCAGTTGGAATCAAACCGGTGGTTGGAGTGGACGATAGTCTCCAGGATCGCCTGCACTTGGGTAGGGTCTAACTCTGGCAAAGCAGTAGCAATATTTAGCAGCGTTAGTAAGCTTGAACGTCATATTTTCACGCAGTTGTAAATAAAGTGCATAAAAGGGATGACAAATCAGATAAAATAAAAAAGACTGAAAACCAAATATCTATAACTTAAATTGAACTAGGAAAAAATGCAATGATATTTTTATAGTACAATACAAACTTTACAAATATAGGGGGGCGAATAAAGTATCAAAAACATACAAACAAAGTCAACATCTTATCAATTTTGGATTATGTCCGATATAGTAGACCCAGTAACTTTTAAAGTTAGACGCTTATCTTAAAAGTTTTATTTAAATTGTATATAAACTATCATTATTACCACTGAACCATACACATTCAAAAAATCTAAACAGTTTTTCGCCTAACTGCATGCGGTTATGGTTTTTAAAACTAAAATCGAAACACTTAAATGTTTCCGAACACTTACTGGGGTATCCCCTGCGGTTTCGTTCTTCTTCTTCCAACATGCGAAGGACCGCTGAATTTGCGAGGTTGGCTGGCTTGTCAGTGGTGGGGTTGCTGAAGTCAATGCTGTAACAAAAAGACTTTGTAAGTGTTACTAGTTCTACCTGAATACCCAACGGGAAATTAATTAGATTGACGTACACGCAGAATTTAAAATTAGTTTCGCGGTCATAGAGATTAGTGAAGATGACTAGTTGCTACCCGAAAGGTAAAGAATACTGGCTACAAACTGCCCCTGCTAATATCGTCACCCCAACTTTATAGACAAACATCCTACAATTCCTACATGAAGTCCATCCAGTATTTTAAGAGAAACTAATAAATCTTAACACATTAAAATAAACTTAAGAATTAAAGATACTTTTACTATTCGTAATCTGGACCTGGCTTTAAGAAACTCCTAGATGGGTTTTAAATTTTTTATCAAAGAGCTGCCTTTTATATTTGTTTTGTTAGATTGCCTCATTGTCTCAAGCCCTGAGGCTTAGTATAAAATATCATTATCAATTTTTTCTAACATTTCTCTATAATGTCCTAACGCACCACGTACCTGCAATGTAATAAACATTGTCAGGTGTCCACGTGTAATTAACCAACTTCATTTTGTACCCAATAAATTGTCATCGTGCCAGACGTGAAGAGAACAATCACCCATCTTTGTAATGATTATCGGTGCAGTGCTGCGGCTTATTTAGAAGCTTATGATTCATAACGCAGATGCACTTGTTATCATATTTCAGAACTGACCGACGCACGGTGGTTCAGCCAAGTGCGTTTCACTATTTCTGTACACAATGAATATACTACTCGTAAAGGTTTACCAACTTACCGAGCGAATATAGTACCTATATAATTTTGCCTTGTACCTATATATATATATATATAAGAAAAAAGCTGTTATCCACTTTTTGTCACTAAAACATACTGTTCTAAAACGGATACTGTGATTCGTTTTGGAATTAACCTAACAGAAGAGATAAAGTACTATCGTGGAGGTAGGTACTTCGTTCTTCTCATAAAATTGTTCAAAATATCGTAAAAACAGGTGGCAGGCAACCCAACACGAAACACATGTTTCTGAAAATTTTAAAGTTGTCGCATTAGAAGCGTTCGTTGCTGCAGTGGGCAGTGGTTTGAGTAAATTGAGCAACTTTCGTAAGGGACTAGGGACCAAATTAAATTATCTCGACCCTTTAATTTTTTAGGACTCACGTTAAATCGTTACATAGTGCCATTTGTATTTTTTATTTAATTTATTTAGGAACAAGCAGTAAAACAAAACTTTATGTGTACTTAAATTATTTTTAAAATAAAGCTATTGTTCACACTTTGGGGGTTAAAGTCACTTGCATGTACACGGGACATGTAGTGGTAAATGAGTGTACACTGACTAAATAATAGAGCCACGCTGCGTTGCTGCACGAATTGGGCTGGCTCGCCCGGCGTAATATTACCCTCTGACGGAATATCAGCGTGAAACAATAGCAATCGTTGCTTTGTTTTTCGTTTGGTGAGTGCTCCCGTCCTCCGTAGGAGTACGCGTGCTGCTCTCCGGAGTCATCAATTCACAGTCTCTAATATTCCATCACGCACAAAGATTTTTTTTTTATAAATGAAGGAGGCAAACGAGTAAGCGGGTCACCTGATGGAAAGTAATCACCGCCGCCCATGGACACCCGCAAAACCAGAGAAATCGCAGACGCTTTGCCGGCCTTTAAGGAAGGAATAGGCTCGTTTCTTAAAGATCCCTAAGTCGTAACAGTCCGAAAATACCGCCGCCGAGAGCTGGTTCCACAACACTGTAGTTCGAGGCAAGAAATTTCTTGAAAAACGCACAGTAGTAGACCGCCATCCATCAAGGTGATGTGCATGGAATGACAGTCGATTGCGTGTAGTGCGGTGAAGGAAATCCGCGGCAGGGATCAAGCCGAACAATTCCTCAGAACACTCCCCATGATATATACGGTACAATATACAGAGAGACGCAACGTCTCTCCGAAGAGCCAGTGGATCGAGCCGACCTGAAATAACCACGTCATCGACAATTCGAGCAGCTCTGCGTTGAATGCGGTCAAATGGAAGGAGTTGGTATTGGGGTGCTCCAGCCCAAAGATGGGAGCAGTATTCCATATGCGGCCTGACCTGCGCTTTATACAGTTGCGAGCGGTGGGCCGGCGTGAAATACTGACCCGCTCTATTAAGTACACTCAGCTTTTTCGAAGCTAATTTAGCTTTACCTTCCAAATGACCACGAAACTGAACGTCACTCGAAATATCGACGCTAAGGATTCCAATAGTCGGTGAATCGTTTCTTAGACGCACCTCCAAAAGATGAAATAGTCTACCAGCACACGTATTCCCTCCTACCCATGATAAGGGTCCTTCAAACGAGGCGTGAACAGGCACTTTGTGGGCCGGCAGAGTGAGGGTGACTGATGCTACGTCTCTTATGCTGCACCAGTTGTCCTCCTGCCAATGGGGTCATTTGCCGGGCTAAATATTAAAAAAAAGTACTGGAGGCCAATCACTTTCCTCTCCCCTTCTTACAATTCCTACGTCCTCAAAGGTCCTACTCCTTCCTCAAAGATCCTACTCCTTCCTCGAGGTCGGCAACCGGCAACGCATCTGCGCCTCCCTTGTTTTAGCGGGTGTTCACGCGCGGCGGTGATTAGGTACTTTTCATCAAGTGACAGGTCCGCTCGTTTGCCTCCTTTTCACATAAAAAAACCTTTTTTTTCCCTAAAACGTGATTACCGACTTGCCGTCGTGAACGGGATACCTTTCGTTGACATTTCGCCATAAAGGATAATAGGTATAAATTAATAAAAAATTGTTAATGATTTTCATGCAAATTTTATACATATAGTTGCTTACTGCATCTGTAAACAATTAGGTACCTATGTGTTTTATTTTCTATCTTATATTTATCCTATATTATATTATATTATCCTATATTAAATTTATATACGGCGACTGCTAAAAACTGCAAGAAACTTCAAGGGCTGGCCAGGTCAAGTGTTTTAAACATGACAAAAATTCATCATCATCATCATCATCATCAGCCTATACTCGTCCACTGCTGGACATAGGCCTCTCCAAGAATACGCCACTGAGCACGATCCGCGGCCACTCTCATCCAGCTCTTGCCAGCCACCTTGCGAAGATCGTCGCTCCACCTTGTCTGAGGGCCTTCTACGCTACGCTTGACGATACGCGGTCTCCACTCCAGAACTCGTCTACCCCAACGGTCATCGGTTCTGCGACTGATATGGCCGGCCCACTGCCACTTCAGCTTGCTAATCCGGTGGGTTATGTCGATTACCTTGGTTCTCTGCCGGATCACCTCGTTTCGAATACGATCCCTCAGAGAAACACCGAGCATAGCCCTTTCCATAGCCCGCTGAGCTACTTTAAACTTGTGAACCAGCCCTACCGTCAGTGTCGCACTGCTATCTGCACTAAAAAATAAATTCTCCGAAAATCGAACTGTCCACCACCAGTAGATTAAAAATAAAAGAAAATAGAACACAAGCGCGAATACTGAAAATTGCTTTGTTATACTCGATGACCTTTTATAAAATATCATTGGTTATACTATTGCTTTTTATTGTCTCGTAGATGGTGTGAAAAGTAGAGTATTCTCCTCGGGGATAAAGGTGCCTTCGTCTTGGGCGACCTTGAATCCCATGCTGCACTCAGGATTCTTTTCTTAACTCTGAACTGCCCCGCTGCGCTCGGGAGTTAACGCTAGAATCCTTCGTTTTGCTCGGGATTCAATACGTGGCGCCCGCTACATAGGACACTACTTTATCCCCTTGGTGCATAATCTACTATTAAAACAATTAAGCTAAATTTTTTATAGCTTAAAATATTATGAGTAATTTTCATTAGTATAAATTACCACAAGCCAACATATCTTATGGTTTAAATTTTATGCAAATGGATAGTGAACCGTCATAAACACAATACTTGGAGATTTGGAATCAGGTGATGTCAAACACAAACTTAGTTTCGGACGGACGTCCTCTATTTGGCTTATTCTAACGTACGAAGTATTCCTTGAATCTTACGTAGTTTTTTTTAAGTTAGCACAACTTTCCCTTTACGATAAATCAATTTCCATCGGCGCTCCGAGTCATGTAAAAAACCCGCCTTCATTGAGCTGGCACAGACAAACAGAAGCCCGTGAGAGTATGGGGCAAAAACCTCTCTGCATCGCGACTAATCCAACTTTTATTTAGTTTCAACTTTATTGAGTTTGGACGTTTGGAATTCACCGCGATACGGGTAGATTGGAGGTGTATTCACTATTTATTTTGCGTTAGTTTTTTCAAAGGAAATTTTTAAATGAAATCGACTTAAAATCTTCAGTACAGTAGAATTGTTTTATATGTAAGCAAAATAATAGATGTATAATTACTAGACTTTATATGACGTATACTTGTAAATGTATGCATGCAAATACAAATAGGTACCTGATACATTGATTGGTTACATAGAATTGTTGCCTTAGTACCTACTTCTATAAGATAGTGGTTTGTCATGTCGACTTCGAAAATCTCTATTGAGTGCACAGCACCATCTAAACCGAGTATTTTGTATGATTATTTTATTATTGTGCACCTTGTGAAATTAATAATAATAATAAATTTATGAGGAGCTCGATGGCGCAGCGGTTTGCGCGTTCTGTGTGCGATCTTGCCCGTTAGGTAACTTTCGCAATGCCGGGTCGCTGGATGGGTGACCAAATTAAAAACATCTCGAGCTCTTCCGTGCTTCGGAAGGCACGCTAAGCCGTTGGTCCCGGTTGTTGTCGTAAGATGGCAGTCGTTTAAACCCACCAACCCGCATTGGGCCAGCGTGGTGGGCTATGGCCCAATATCCCCACGTGCTATTGTCCACGTGGGAGGCTTGTGCCCAGCTGTGGGACGTTTATAGGCTGATTATGAATAAATTTATAACACACACCAATTATCTAGCCGAAAGTAAGCTTCTTTTGAACTTTGTTAATATGGTTAAACTGGATAACGGAAAAATTTACATAAACATAGAAAAACACCCAGACCCGAAATCAATTTTGAAAAATTGTTTTCTCTGAATTGACCCGACCGGGAATCGAACCCCTCAGAGATGCTGTAACGCTAGACCCGGCGCGCTAACTACTCGACCACGGAGGTCGTCAATTAAAACGTTTTCAAGAAAAGATTTAGGTTTTAGACTGTAATGTTTTCAATGTTATATGACAATTAGAGATAGTATAGCCAGTTCCTTAGCAGTAGAAGTGCCCTTCGACCTTCGGTAGTACAATAACTACACAAACCCTACGATTACTGGCAAGTTACACAACTTTTCATCGTGGAATGTTGTCAATATGTTTTAAGAGTTTCTTATAACAACGACAAGTTCTACAGCATAATCATCATACATAACAAAGGAACTATTGGAAAAACACAATACTGGGTAAATATTGAATGAAAAACATTACAATACGGTGACAATACACGTCTTCGACACGGCATTAAAAAGAAGTATAAAATTTTCCCATTTAGATGGGATTGCGTGTTAAAGACTTCTTAGTGGGAAAGTTAGTATTGATTGTAGTTTTGTTACATAATATTCTAGTGCTTTGTCGAGTAAAATAAGAATCACAGTGTCTTTTCCTAACTACTAAATTGACTAATGTGCAAACAGCAATAGCTAACTAACAATCCGTTTTCGTCTGCGTGTTCCTTGATACCAAGGAAATTTAGGAAAAGCGGTCTAGGGACTGTGGATTGTTGATCGTTTTTTACTTTATTACGGACTGAAAATAATGAAACAAAGTCACGCAGTCACGCATGTATTTATTGTACGGAAATATTTGAAGGTTCCAAATAGTGCATTCTTACTTTTTCCAATAATAAAAGCCAGAAGCCACTCAAAACAAAATGCTTTATGACAGATCGAATTGCAAGTAAGTTAACTAAGAATATTTATATTGGTACAATGTGTAGTTATTTAGATAGATAGATAGATAATACTTTTATTGTAACATACTAACACGAACTTTTACAATGCATTTACATAAAAGAGCAAAACAAAAAAGAAAAGAAAAACAATGTTACAATTTGGCGGTCTTATCCCTTAAAGCGATTTTTGCCAGACAACCAGTCGGATGGAGAGAACTTGTATGGCATACACTCTATGATCGGATGTGCTAACTTACTTAACGTACAAAAACATACTAAATTTTAAAACAAATTAATAACAGGGTTTAAATAAATATATATACACACACATATATATTAAATATATAATACATAATTATACATAATTAAACATAATAGTCTCAGGTAGGAAGTAGCGGACAACGACAGCTATGCAGCAGGTAGAAACTCTTCACGACCTCCTTAAATGCGTGAATTGTTTTTTAAATAAATAAATAAACATTCCTACTCTCACACCAATTATCTAGCCCAAGAGAAGCTTCGTTATTAAACTCATTAAATGGTTACTAGACTACGGATAAACATACTTAAAATACTTAAATACATACTTATTACACATAGAAAACACCCAGACCCGAGACAATTTAGAAAAACAATAATTTCTAAATGGACCCGACCAGGGATCGAACCCGGGACCTCAGAGATGGCGACACCTTGAAAACCGGTGTACCAACCACTCGACGAAGGAGGTCGTCAAATGGTTTTTTGCACGTCTGATCGCCACTGGAAGCGTGTTCCAGAGACGAACAGCTTAAACGGTGAAGGAACAATCGTAAAAGGTGGTGGTGGTGGAGTATTTAATATTTTATTTACAATACTACTCGGACCAATAGAGTATGCACTTGCAAAATTCGACAAGGTAATCAATGCCTCGGTCGGTAGCACATTCTGTACCTTCGTTCCATATAGAAGAGCTGTTGCCCGGCTTGCTTAAAGTCGTAGGTTCGGGTCGCAACTGAGGTAATCCTTTTTCAAGTGCTATTTTTATTTTATCTGAATTGTATTTAATTAACGACAATTTTCATAAGAATATTACCGACCCGTCTCTTCCTTTATGTGTCGTAAAATTCGACTAACGGACTAAAGACTACACGTACTACATCCAACAGCTCCGTATTGTGTTCTGTGTCCAACAGCAAAGAGCGGCGATGGGCTCACCACCTGTCACGCAGAGAATAGATTTTGCGGTTCTCTTCATTGCCTAGTCTCTGCGACTAACCTTAGGGGATAATAGACATGAGTGTACATCTGAATGTTCATAAAACCCTGATTTGCGCTACATTTACAAGCCTCTAGTTATGTTTATTTATGTTTGACGTAAAAGGAACGGTGCAAACAGTTATCGACATAGTAAAAAATGAAGTAAGAAAACATTTCGCACATCGCAACTTGAATGTCAATATTGAAGCTGCTACTTCGTGACTGTTTCGGTACTGATACTTTCGAGAGCAAACAATTGCAAATGATAAAGTACAATTACAAGTAGTGTTTTAGATAGTGCTTTATTCACGAGTCGATTGCTTTAACGAATAGGAAAATTTGTATGGATTTGATGCTGCCACTGGTGACAAATGTTGTTAAGTATACAAATTTTTATATTTTTGAATATGGGTCTTCGAATGTACTGTGGAAAACATAGTAATGATTTCTATATTTCAGTAACTACATAACTTGAAGTAATCCTTACATTTCTGAAAAAAAGTAGCATAAAGATTTGCCACTTTTATAGATACAGATATATAGATACTATTAAGTATAAGTATTTTTATTGAACTGAACTATTATTTACGAGTTCTGTTTGTTAGTGCGGTGGTATCACTTTATTATGTTTTTCCCTTCCTTTTTCTTTATTTATTTATTTATTTATTTCTACCTTTATATACTTTGACAATCTTCACTATGCTAGCGTATTTGTGACATTGGCGACCATGTGCTTGCCGCAGCTTCCCATATAAAGGAATCGAGTTTGCGATGACCTCGAAAGCCTTTGGTGGCGATGGCGAGATCAAGTGTCAGATGCACTACTTTTTTAACAGGATAAAAACATTTACAAGTATAACTGAGTGCGAGTAAACCTTATTTAATTTATAAGATTGACAGTATCGTTCGTCTCTCGGTTAAGGGGGAAGCTAAAGAATTCCGTATTTTGCTACTTGTTACCGCAGTTATCGACCAACGCAGCTTGGTGGCCGAGTGGCTTAGTGCTTGGCCCGATAACCGGAGCTCTAGGTTTCAATTCCCACATCGAGCAAAGTGTGTTTAAGATTTTTCGATGCATAACCCGGCTTTGTGACCACTAAATCGCACTTTGAATGCCTGCTGATTAATCCGATACCCATCAGCTTAGATTAAATCAAAATAGCGGAAGATACGGTACGGTATAATCGTCCACTAAAACAGGGGACGGTGCAGCTACACTGGTGTGCTTCAGAGTCGAGTCCTGCCTGACCTGCGACTGAGGGAAATTAGGCGACGGGGACCTGATTTAAGCGGTCCATGCGCTAGAGGCGAGTCACCTATCTTCCGCTATTTTGATTAATATAAGCCCATCAGTCAATTATTGTAGCATAGATTTGATTTCAATTATGGAGACCTTTGATCAACAGTGGGACAGCACATAGGCTACACATACTATACTTTACATCGACCCACAGCTTTTCCACATGAACAAATAGGTGATGGGGTGATTGGACCACAGCAATAGTCATTTTTTATGGGTATCTCTGTACCCAACCAATACGTACTTATATTACTGTAGTTATGCCCATGAAGTGACAATTGACAATTAGCTTGCATGCTTGTTTGCAACAAGGTAAACAAAACAAAAAGTCTTTATCGTCTTAAAGTAAATGTTTACCTTTTTCTATTAAAATAATCATTATGTAATTGGGGTTTTTGTGTAATATTGATGTTGTTTCTTAATTACTAAGAATAAGCTTTAGATTGATGTAATAATGACAATAATTTATTGTCAGTTAAATGATAATAATATCTAATTAATACATTGAGTTATAATACATTAATTTATCTCAATGAATTAATATCATTAATTTAATTAAGTATAAGTAAGTAATTCTCACCCGTTGCAATCCTCGAAGGCAGCCATGCTGCAAATATTACTCAATTTACAAAGCGATCAATAATAATAGATAAATCGAGTTGTTTGTATTAGACACCTGTGTTGATTCAGATCTATTCATAGAACTGCTCAAATGAATTGCCCTATAGATTAATTTTATATTTACACAATTCTGTAACTTTATTTTATTTATTAAGCTTTATTCTGGTATTCCACCACTCCAAAAACCGACACAGTTGTACAAAAATGTTTAAGTAATGTTAAAGGAAAATATCAAAAAAATGCTAATTTTAAAATTATGTTTTGTTTGTCTTAAAATTGTAAGTTGCCAATATTACTGGCCACGTAATTTACTTTCTTGATAAATCAAGCACAGATTTGTTTATTAAAACTTTTCACACAGATCCGTATAGGCAGGCAGCACAAACAATAAATATAATTATGAAAATAATTTCATAACAGTTTTGAATTTCGAATCGAGTTTCCACGCATGCGCAGTGTGGCGCGCCGGTGCGCAGCGTCGCGACTGCCGCGGGCGCGCGCCTTCCTCATTTGTTTGTTATCTTGACTTTTTTTGCCTTTTGCGCGGAACACTGGAGATTTGTTATCGATTATAATGTTCATTGCAATTATTTGCACTAGTGGTTTCGCTGTGCAATTTCAAGCATGTAGGAACTAACTTGTTCGCTGCCTACTGACCTAGTAGTATTTTTATTTATAAATTACTAATTAGAAATAAAGAAAAACAACGAAAGAGACTTTAACTGCATCTTTGTCAAAGAGATTAAAATAGTTTAATTGGTTTAATGTCTTTGATCTTTGTTGATTTTTTTAATCGATAAAATATTATGCGATTTAGCCAGCGTTTGCTTTGTGGGTTCGAATTTAAAGAAGCTAAATAGCATTTTAAAAATGGTACAGGTAATTGTTTAATTTTATTACCTATTTGTTAATTTTATTACATATTTTCATTCTAATATACTTAGGGTACCTACCATAGACAATTACCATAGTAGTCACTTTGAAGGAATAATTTATTGGAAGCCAAAGGAGTATTTATTATTGTAGTGCAACCAAAACGCAATTATTTATTCTGTGGCACGGCACATATATACATGTGCATTTCGCAGTTAACAGTTCATTTATTATCGGCTATCGCAGAGCGCGAACGAATCGCATCGCCAAGGTATATTCGGTTACTCTGAGGCAGCAGCATGCTTCTCCTGGAATGCATTTTGGCGCGCTTCTGAGGCGTCCACGGAAATGTCAGCGGCCCCGCGCGCCATAATTGAACGGTCAACGGCATTCAGCAGAACGCGGGTTTATCTTGGGACGCGGTCTGTGATAGCGGCGAATTCTTTTTGGTGCATAGAATCAGGTGTTTGCTTTTAGAATTTTAAGTTCGGCCTAGTAAGGATGTATCACAGATAACATAATTGTTCGCTGTGTGCCCGCTGTCACCCACCTTAGTTGTCATGGTCATTTAGTCTCGGACCAAATATCACTTGGTCCGAGCATTTAGTAGTATTGAAAAAAACAAGTTATTTTTTTTAAAAAGAAGAGGAAGAACGAATTAATAGTATTAAGTATAGTTTTTATTATCATTTTTTGGCAATCAAAGCCTTTTATTTAGGTATATTTGTACTTATTAACTTTAACTGTGATACCATTAAAATTTTTGATAAGTAGATACCATCTAATTTTATGTTACCTACGAGTACTATAGAACACTATGTAATATAAAGGATGGAAAAAAAGACCGTCATTGGAGGAAAATTACCCTTAATATTGATGATAAACATTCCTTTATGTTCAAAAATAATTAAAACTGCATTTAAAGGTTTTTGAAAAATCACCTGCTTGAGCCAGGAATCGAACCGGTGAACAAAAACAACCGAAAGAGTCATTCATAAGGATCAATTTCTTATAAACAACATAGTATCTTATATTAAAGAAAGACCAAGAAAAATATATTTTTTTTAACGTTAGATGACCGGCAAGATCTCCGGATCTAGAGCCGCGCGCCGCTAGAATTTTTTTGGTGGGGTCATGAAAAAAAATTGGGTTATTAAAGATACTACGGTTCAGTAGATGAATTAAAAACCGAAGTTCAAAATATTTTTTAAAATATTCACTAGATCACGATACAAAAGGCAACACGACACGTAACAAATTCAGTCGAAGAATACGTCTGTGTATACTAGGGGTTTCTCATTTCCCGACTTTTTTTGTTCCCGGATACCGAGACTTCTCGAGCACCATTTACCGGGAATTCCCGAGAAGTCGAGAATTTGATTAACCTCAATAAAAATGTATGAAAAAGGTTTTAAAACAAAATACACATTTTCGTAATCAACAATATGTTCATTTTAATCAGTCTTCGTCAATTAACTAAAAAATATGCCTTCTTAATTTCCTTTATTACCACAGAGTTTTAAAACTAGAATAAAATTAAGTAAAATCTTTGAAATTAACAAAGTATCAATCACAGTTATTTTATTTTATAATTAGCAGTTATTGACAAATATGACCACTTTGATTTATAATCACGGAGTTTTGAAACTAGAATAAAATATAAGTAAAATCTTTAAATATAACAAAATATCGAACACAGACATAATTTTTTTATTTTTTATTTTAAGTTTAGATTTTGCTGAATGTCTCGTTTTGATTTTTTGATGCTGGCGGTTGATTATCCTCCGTATGGATGGCTGAACCGGAAGAAGATGGAGTTGGTTCTTTGCTCCAGCTTGTGTCTTTACCGAAATCTTGTGTACAAGCTCTAGGTATTTTATTAGTCCGCTTGTGTTTGAGCCTGTGTAGTATACCCTCATTTTTTACTCGTTCCGTATTATTGTCGTCAGCTGATCGGACAGTTTTGTATGGGAGGTCTACATTTTTTTGTCATTTTTGCACATAGGTTTCTTGGGGAAAGTTGGTCAGTTTCATGGGTGGAACTCACCCATAATTTTATTAAAACGAATAAAAAATGAGGGTGTAGAGAGCTGTTTCGGGAATTTCAGGCATTGTGCCGTCAACAAATCTTTATTCTAAGAAAAATACTTCCACACTTTCGACTTCTCCATACAGTTCCTTAAATAAAGTAACGCAGGAATTAACGTCCTATTGCAATTTATTTAGTTATTTTTAATTTCTCGACTTCCCGGGTACTTAACTTTTTATTTCTCGTCTCGACTAAGGCCAAATTTCCCGGGAATTCCCGCTTCGAGACTTCTCGATGAGAAACCCTAGTGCATAGGTACGTGATAATGGGTCATCTTGAGCAATTCATAATTTAAGTGAACTACTTATTCTTTCTTTAGATAGTAGGTAAGTAAGCTTTACAATAAATAAATATTAACTTGGTGTTTCTTTAATTTAAGATACTTTAGTTGTTTAAATAAATTGATCCTTATGAATAACTCTTTCGGTTGGTATCATAAAATACACCTTTCACCGGTTCGATTCCCGGCTCACGCAGGTGATTTTTCAAAAATCTTTAAATGTAGTTTTAATTATTTTGGAAAATAAAGGAACGTTTCCTTTCAGTAAAATTTGTCATCATCAATATTAAGGGTACTTTTCCTCCAACCACGGTTTTTTTCTTCCAACCTGTAAAATATCAATTATGATCAATATATTATATAATAATATAAATATATATAAAATCAATATTGATATTAGTAAAATATTTGTTGCAGTTAAATTATTTTTAAAAAGGTAGCTTTTAAAGGTAGTTATTTATTACTTTTTATTATTTTAATGTTGTAACATAGTGCCCCTTCGTCTTGTAACAGAGTACCGCAGATACGAGGTTCATTGTGCGTGTTTTATGGTTTTTAGGTTACAGAAATTTGTGATTAATTCATATATAATGAATTAGTAACCACAGAATCACCTCAATTTTTTTGATGGACCTACGTACTACGTGTTTTGGGTGACTACACTCACCGTGGACGTATGTGAGTACAAAATTCACAACTGTCCACGGGTGACTATACTCACCTTGGACGTATGCGAAATTTTTGCGCTCGGTGACTATACTCACCTTGGACTTGACACTGGTGTGAGCGAAAGTTTAATATTGATAATACTGATATTTGTACTTCAAATCTTTTGGAATTATAATAAGTTCTTGTTGTTATCTACCATAACTACCATATTCCTCAAGTTTTTCAACTTATTTACATACATACATAATCACGACCATTATCCCCAAAGGGAAAGACCAGGCAATGAGGACCGCAGTCCTCTGCCATAGTCCACTTTTCACCAAATAGCGACTGCACATGTGCGTGGCAGGTGGTGAGTCCATCGCTCTATGCAGTTGGATGTAAGTGCAGTCTTTAGTCCGTTAGTCGCCTTTTACGACACCCAAAGGAAGAGAGGGGGTGGTACACGGTTAAACTTATTTGTTAATTCAAAAACCAGTTACAACACAATGATCAATTAATGTCTGTATACAAGTGACGGCCGACTTTATTGCACAAAGGAAAGTAGTAATAGCTCCGAGTAAAAGTTATCGGTACATCATATAATTTAGTAGGAAACATAATATCCCCTTTGATACGCCGCGTGGTCAGGATAATGGTACATCATATACCGCGCGGTATTATTAAACGTACTTCGAACTGAGGAATGTAAATTTTGCAATGATTGTGCAAAGTTTCCTGGTCTTCTGACTATCGTAGTATTTTCTTATATTTTAGTTTACGATTTTAAAATCTGTGGGCACAGTCCTCGACTGGTTTCGTAATAGAGCTTCCAGCGTTTCAAGTTTTTTTTTAATATTTGGGCCGTGTGGTATTGCAGCTCATTGAAAGATTACTTACCAACTCCTCTCTTCCTTTGGGTGTCGTTAAGAGGCCTATTACATCTCGACTGTGATTTTTGGGTAAAATGGCCAACTTTGACGTTATGGATCTCAGAAACAAAAATACATTAACAATTATGAGTTATTGAATAGTGTAGAATAGCTATTGGAATAGTGCGTAGCGGCCTCGCTTTTTGTAAATTTTGCTTAACTTTTTAATAAAACCCAAAATTGCAGAGAAAGATTTTCATAAAGTGCGCGAAGGCACTTTTTTGAACTCATCGATTGAACTACTGTTCTAAAGAAGTGAAATAAAAAAAAATATAATGTTATCTCTTATATAGTCGAATAGTGCGTAGCGGCCTCGGAAGTTTTAGATATCATTGATTTTATTTATATAGGTAAAAAATCTTATTCTAAACAAAAAAACTTTGAAAATCGCTATAAGTTAACTGTGAATATCTCATATCTACGATAATGTTATTGAGCAAAATTTATACCAGAGTAATTGTTACTTCTTGAGGAATAAAGATTTTATAATGAATTTATTATCCTATTTCGATAAAAATGATAAATACAACTGCAAAATGACTACAAAATGCGATGCGCCGGCCGTCCGAATTCAACTTATGCTCACAGAATGGAGATTTGTAATATTATGCACCAATTTATTATCCTATTTCGATATAAACGATAAATACAACTGCAAAATTACTATAAAATCGAAAATGGGCATTTTACGCAAAAATCACATTCGAGATGTAATAGGCCTCTTAAAGCACGTCAAAGGCGACTAAACTAAATCATTAGAACTAAATCATTCTCCACCTTTCATCCCAAAAAACGATAAATCACCTATAAGTTTTAGCCGTTTGTGTCGCTAGGGGAGACACTTGCCCGCCATTTTTGTCTCGTAGTAACGGATACGTTTGTTTACACAGAATTCTATCGACACGGCTTATATTTCGGTTCGACGCGATTCTGTTTCGACGTGCAGTGGTACTGGGGGTAGCGATGCGCGTTTGTCTGGCACAGACTATAGTTAGTTAGTACAAGTTAGTTAACTGTTTTTTTTTAATTATTATTAGTATTGACGTCAATAAGTGCCTGTAAAGGTTTACATTGAAAAAATAATTTGACTTTATTTTTAAAGATTGCACTTAGCTATCCAACAGAATAGAGCGGCGATGAGATGATGATGACGATCACAATAAAAACAAAGGTGCAGTTAAAATTTGGTAATGTGGACAATGGCAGTGGACGGCTTCTGCGGGCTTCGTTGGCTAGTCTCTGGCTAACCCTTTTAGGATAAATGTCGTGAATTTATGTAGGTATATTTGATACCTGGCTCGGGTGCGTTACGGCAATCACGGTAGCTTACAAAAGTTAAGCAGTTTTTCTTGGATTTTTGACCAAATATAACAATTAGAACCAACTAAGACACCTTTGCGGCCGTGCGAACAACATCTCACCAAAGGTTCACCGAAATCGGATGAATTGTTTATGATCACATACGATACATTCAGTTTTATTTAACCAAAGTTTGTTTAGAGCGGGAAAACGCAGACTATTGATCACTATGAAATATTTTTCGACTCAATTATATCGTAGGAAACAGCATCAAACAAGATTAGTATTTTATACACTACTAACTTGTGCCCGCGGCTTCATTCGCGTGAAATTTTTGGGGGAAAAAGTCTATAACCGTCTAAACGGCCCCATCTATCCCTACACCAACATTTATTAAAATCGGTTTAAGTTTTAAGCTTGACAGAGCGTAACAAACTCGCTTTTGCACTTATTAATATTAGTTAGGATAGCCATATTAAAAAGAGAGATAGATTATTAGGTCGGGAAAATGCAAACCATAGATAAGCTTAAAATACTTGTAATGGATTTGTTTGATGTTGACAACTGCTTCAGATTATCGGAGTGGTCAACGCAGCCGCCCGAATTGCGGAGGACAGCGTGGGTTCGATTCCAACCCGAGATAGTAATTTTTTTAACGTTACGTAGAGCTTCATATAAGTCTAGATTCTTTTCCCACTATTAATTGGCACCTACTAATTAATAGTGGGTTCACGCGGCCATCGTGAGTCAATCCGTGACTCACATGTGAGTTTATTGGCACGTACCGAAGTCTGTTTATTTATCCCGGCTTCCTACTTCGCGAATCGACAGACAGTTGCTTAACTGTGTACATTATAAAGCAGAATCAAGGAAGTTTTACGGATTACGTATTCTGTGGGTTTGTTTTAGCGTTGTTAACATTAATTATTCTGTGGTTACAGGAAAACAGTACCTCTGCTTATGTACACAAAGGTAGGTATTTTATATAAATAGAAGAACACTTAGGGCGGATTGTAGCAAAATGTATAATGAGGATTAAGCGCTTGCTTGGTAAAAAAAACATTGGTCTTCGGTAAGGTTTTGCAACAAATAGATAAGAAAAAGTTATACAATGAGTTTATTCAAACAATGTATACTTAATATAAAAAATCTAGTCGAGCCGTGTCGCTTATTACAAGAATACTACACCCCCTCTCTTCCGTTGGGTTGGGTGTCGTAAAAGGCGACTAACGAACTAAAGACTCTACATGCATCCAACAACATAGAGCAGCGATGGGCTCACCATTTGTCACGCTGTGCACATGTGCAGTTGCTATTTGGTGAAATGTGGACTATGGCAGAGGACTGCTTTTGCGGTCCCCATAGCCTAGTCCACGACTAACCCTCATTAGTCGTAATTATATGTATGTATGTACCTATGTAGTTAGATTTTTTTAAACATTTTATCGTCATGTTATCATATTTCGTCTCTAGCTATAATATCTAAATGCCCCAGTACACATTGGCGTATGTTTGCCCACTGCCGGCCATCGCCATTGTGTAGACAGGGTAAGGTAAATTGCGCGCCACTATCGACAAATTATCTCGCCACTTATTATAATCGCGCCACTGTACACTATTACCCCGTCTACACATTGGCGATGGCCAACAGTGGGCCAACATACGCCAATGTGTATTGGGGCCTTAATGCTTAAACACCGTTTGAGTGACCATGATTATGTATACCTATCGTCAAGCAGCAAAGGCCCGCTATAATAAGTATAATTGGTTTGAAAAAAAATAAGATCTAGTAAAATTACTAGGCATGACCACTCTGAGGCCTCGAGACCAGCAAAGCGTAAGTTATACCCGTATACAGATTACATTATTAAAATTCTAAAAGTCCAATGTTTTTAAAACTTCAAACACTCTCTAAACGCAAAGTGCAGTTAAGTAAATAGAATTAGCTTCGACTGGGATTGCAGATTGGCTGGAGAGCTAGCTAAATCCAAAACCTATTGTAGGTAAGTATCTCATTTGATTTCTTTCCAAACTCGATAAGTAAATAACATAAGGAAGGATAAACTACTTTTAAGAAAGCTTTTAACCGATTTGGACGCATTAAGGTGCTGTTTTTAGGTGGAATAAAAATAACTGTCGCCCGCCGATGGCTTTTACAGCGTAATTGGGTTTATGGACGGCGTAATAATAGATACGAGTACATGTACATGCAAGTGACATCTTTATAGAAAAATAAGGCACAAAGTAAAAGAAGGACTTGCGCGGGCTCCGCACGGATGACTGGCAGAACGTGGCGGAGAACAGACACTGATGAAGGTTCTTAAAAGAGTAGGTACTACCAACACCTCTCTTCCCTTCGGTGTCGTGAAAGGTGACTAACGGACTAAAGACTGCACATACTCCAACAGCATAGAGCGGCGATGGGCTCACCGTCTATCACGTTGAACACATGTGCAGTAGGCCTAGCATGCTCAACACGAGAAAAAATTTTCGACCCGTTTTCTTGTGTTATGTCTATGCACGATATGTCAAAAATAGACATAATAGTAGTTTTTGTATAGTACACCGTAGTCCACTTTTCACTTTTTTTTTGACTGCACATGTGCTTAGCGTGACAGGTGGTGAGCCCATCGCCGCTCTATGCTGTTGGATGTATGTGCAGTTTTTAGTCCGTTAGTCGCCTTTTACGACACCCATGGGAAGAGAGGGGGTGGTAGTATTCTTTCACTGCTACACAACACGGTGCAAGTATAATTTATCGCCGAAAAATGGTCGACCGGGTAGTTCGTGCATAGTGACGGTGGCCAAAGTGACAAAGCACTGACCCAATATCCTTACTAATGCCTAGTTCGCACCTGTGCTAGTATTTTAGTCGAGTAGAAGTACAATACTTCGCTAGTTTGCTTATTTGAAAATTAATTTTAAATTAGCAAAGTGACAAAGCAATGCATCTCTACTCTACTAAACTACCAGGACAGGTGCGAACTAGGCTTAAGAGCAATTGTAACGACGACTCGGTTTCAATGATGAATACTTTGCCCAGCAGTGGAACAATATTTAGGTAAAGTACTAATAGGATATAAAGAGTGCTTCCGATAGATACTGAAACTACCACTTTAGGCAACCGGCTTGCACTCCTAAGCTGCCGAGACACTGGTTTCGAATATACATACTAATTTATACACGCCATACACATAATCACGACTATGGTCCCCGAAGGGTTAGAGACTAGGCAATGGGGACAGGAAAAGCGGTCCTTACCATAGTCCACTTTTCACCAAATAGCGACTGCACATGTGCTCAGCGTAAAAGGTGGTGGGCCCATCGGCATTGCCGCTTTTATGCTGTTGGAAGTAAGTACAATCTTTAGTCCGTTAGTCGCCTTTTACGACACCCAAGGGAAAGGGGGGGTGGTAGTATTCTTTTCTTTCACTGCCACGCGACACGATCAATTAATTTATTACCGACTCTGAAAATTAGTTTTTTTTAAGTTAAATCAGTTGCTTATGTATTTTTATTTTCCATTATTTTCTTTAACTAACTGATTAGTCGGTAGTAGGGTCTAACAACATGTAGTTTATCTTTGTTGCCTGTAATTATGTACGTTGAGTCGTTGATACAGTGAGTTGATATACTCGTAGTTGTTGAAAAGCGGAAGAAGTAATACTTCCACTTTCCAACTACATACATAATGAGTGAGTACCTTATACTACTTTCTTCAGTTAGGTATGTTACGGCCTATAATTTAAACATTATTTTTGTTAGTCAAAAAGAAAATCCATGCAACAAGTTTAGGTTCTACGCAAATATTTACGTACGCCAAATGAGAACATCGGTGGAGGTCCGGCGAAATAATCACTACAACGACAGGCCGGGAAAGTGGGTGGGGAAACGTCCCTACAAATTATAAACAAATCTAACGAGATGTAATGCAGATACGCCTTCGAAATGGATCACTTGTTTGACGACGAGTAACAGTCCAGCCAGAGAGAATGGAACAGATGAAAATGGATGGAACGTGAAGTGTTTCAGAAACAAATTGTTTTAACGTAATTTTTTGTAGCCTATAAATAAATACAACGTGTTAATTAAATAGCTCAAAACATTTAATTAGTTTTTTCAGAATCGAGAGTAAAGACGATTCCACTTATAAAAATATGGATCACAATTTATTAAAATGAAAATCACAGTAAAATTTTAAACACTGAAAAAAGACGACAACCTCAGGCGGGAATCGAACCTTGTCGTCTTTTATCAGTGTTTAAAATTTTACTTAAGTATATTTAAGCGTTAATAAAAACGCTAAAATATATAAAAAAACATTAATTAAACTTAATCACATTTAAAAAAATGTAAAGGCAAAAAATCTGCTGCGTGTAATATTATCCTAACTAATAATAATAATATTCATGTTAACTTGTACGAATTACTAGGTTGTACATAACTTTACGAGTGATATTACTTTTAACGGGCATGGCATTCATCCAGCAGAGCTGCATAGACTCTTTTCTACACAGCGTTTTAAGCGCTTTATGTGTCGCGTCGGCTGTGGGATTTTCATCGGTAGTGAAGAAAAGCTAGATGGAGGAGGTAAAGCTTACTAAACAAAAAAGTACTACCCATTTCTACATAGCGATGACTCGAGACCATGAACGGCATGTACCGAGTTATGCCTCCTACAGCTGTCGAATTTTACGGGGATCAACGGCGTGTGGGACGGATAGCCTCACTTTACTTGAGTAGGCAGGCTTTGAAAATATAAAATGAAAGTGAGTTATATATGTAGGTATATAAGGAAGTGACAACTTTTTTTTTTTTATTTATTTAAAAACAAAAGGAATACAATTTAGGTACATAAAGACCGCACCACGAAAACCTCGTAGGGTTTATCTGGGTGTCGGTGAGTCGCTAGTATAAATTATTAATTAGCAGAAGATGTTAACGATAATCTAAGTTGATAAAATCAACCCAGACCTTCGCTTACATTCCTCGCCGTTATGTAATGCTTTTTTAACTTAGATCTAAGAAATTTAACATTGTTAATATACATTGATTGGAAATCTACTGGAAGTTTATTTAAATATAAGGGTACAAGATAATTACTGACTCTAGTTCCATACACATTTATGGCGTTTGGTAGAGTATATTTATTATCATAAGAGGTGTTTCTGAGATTACTAGGCCTTGATTTTTCTATTAAGCAATCTGGGTTGTTTATTTCAGTTAAAATTGAAAATTCGATTTTTCGAAATACACTCATAACATTACAGTATCTAAAAAGTTCTAGATCGTTTTCTTTATATTTTTTCTTAATAAATTTAGGTACAATAATTTTTAGTATTTTTAGTTGTAGTTTGTAAATCGCGTTGATGTAAGTATCATAGGTTCTACCATAGCTACTTAATCCGTAGCAGATAACCGAATCTGCTAAGGCCATATATAACAATCGAAGGGTTTTAAATGGCAGTTTATTTCTAAGTATAACTAATTTGCTTATAATAGATCTTAGTTTATTACAGACATGCTCTTTGTGTGGTCCCCAACAAAATCGGCTATCGATAACGAGACCAATATACGTATGTTTGTCAACAACTTGCAGAGCAGGGCAACTGCTGCATGTATTGTTAGAGATGTTATTATGTAAGCAACAGTGCGTGTGGGCCCTTACGACTGGTGCGGTTGACGCCTTATTATGAGATGATCGTATATGGATCACTTTGGTTTTATCTGCATTGATTACTAGACCTACATCGTGCGCCCATTTAATTAGCTGATTAAAATTATCCTGCATCAACTTTTGAGCTTCGTAAATATCTTTATGTGCTACCTGAAGACATGTGTCATCCGCGAATTGGTACATTGGTAACTGTTATTGAGAAACCTCTCGTTTCTCTCCACATAACCAAAAGGCACATGAGGAGATCTAGTTGCAAATTGCAATACACCACGTTGCGGTTCCATGGAAGTTCTATGACAAGGTAATCCCTACTGAGGTTTTGAAGGCACAATTGGGTTCAAGTACTTACCCTACGGTACCATTGTCAAGGTTCTGCAGGTGTTTGTTGAGGGTCTCCTGGATGTTGTTCTGCGAGTACAGCCCGATGGGCGAGTTGAACTGCTTGTGCACTATCTTGGGGCCGGTGGCCATCTTGGAGTCGTTCGTTCAGCGCTGGAATTGAAGGGAATGGGTGCTGTTTATTTATCATTGCTTTTTGACATTTTAGTACCTTTTACAACATAAATATTAATAATGTTGATTTCTAATTTGTTATTAAATAGCTTTAAGCATTTATGGTTCTCGATGGCGCAGCGGCTAGCGCGTTCGCAACTTTTGCCAGCAATGCCGGGTCGCTGGATGGGTGACCAAATTTAAAACATCTTCAGCTCCTCCTTGCTTCGGAAGGCACGTTAAGCCGTTGGTCGCGGTTGTTGTCGTAAGATGACAGTCGTTAAAACCCACCAACCCGCATTGGGCCAGCGTGGTGGGTTATGGTGCAATATCCCCACGTGCTATTGTCCACGTGGGAGATATGTGCCCAATAGAGGGACGTTTATAGGCTGATGATGGTGATGATGATGATTTAAGGTTAGGATAAGATGGAGCTGATGGTCAATTTAATCGAACAAAGCTCCCTAAAAATAAAGACAAAAATAATGCGTTTTCTTTTTAGTTTTGTATGCAAATCATCGTCATCATCAGCCTATAAATATTCCACTGCTGGGTACATGCCTGTGGATTGTTAACCCACCACGCTGGCACAATGCGGGTCTGTATGCATATAATACAAAATTATGTTATGTAGTTTCTTTAGCCAGACTCTTTTACTGAAAGTCTCATCGAGTAAATGCTTTCTTGCTAAAATATGTTAAATATTCCAACTTTTCTTATTCTTTAACACTTCCAGGCTTCCGCCCGCGGCTTGGATCTATCGTGAATTCCCATGGGAATGAGAAATTTACCCGGGATAAAATGTAGCTTTTGATTCTCTGGGATAATGCACCTTTTTATAGGGAACTATTCTTATGAAACGATTCAATAGTTGATGTGGTCACTATACACCATCATTTTTTAGTCGTTTTAATGAAATTAAGGGTGAGTTCAACTCATGAAACTGAACAACTTTCCCCAAGAAACCTATGTGCAAAAATGACAAAAAAAATTCGACCTACCCATACTATTGTCGTCAGCTGATCGGACAGTTTTGTATGGGAGGTCGATTTTTTTTGTCATTTTTGCACATAGGTTTCATGGGGAAAGTTGTTCAGTTTCATGGGTGGAACTTACTCTTAATTTCATTAAAACGACTTCCAAATGAGGTTGTATACAAATTATAAAACTTTTTACAAAATTACGAATGTATAATTTCATAACGTGTATTGCATTAAAAACCAAGTTAACTTTTAATTATAAGTATATTTTATAGAAAGTACTTTTTTTGAAGTTTAACCAGTGTAAAGATAAGAGCTAATAGAAGGCTTAATCCAATAAGTTACTAGTCTAATTACAGTCACCTAAATAATTCTCATGATATTGAAACGTTGAAAAAATAATACCTCAGGCGGGAACCACTTTAGAGTATATTTGAGCGTAATTAAAGCAAAAAGAAATATATATTTGATGAATTATTACGAATGATTATAATTTACCCAAATATTTTTCCCTGATGATATCGTTATTTTAATTATCTTTGCAGTCCTACACAGAATAACAGAATTTAAAAGTCTGTTACAAAACTAGTAGACTTCATACGCACTTATACTTTTGTCTTTCCATAATTATTAAATAGTTCGGTTATATTTTTCAAATAGCCATCCAATTAGCAATGTTTTGTTCGTTAGTGGCTTAGAGCATTATGCTCTAAGGTTAGTGTATACCTACTTCAAAAACGCATTCAAGACCATACAAAAGATACAGAATATAATACAAATGTATACATCATATCTGTACGCCGGTCGTAAAATGTTCAGTCGAAACGTAAAATGGAATTCAACATATCCGTATCAGGAGGCCGTAATTTATTATCCGCGCCAGTTATTACGGCGCTAACGTGGGCCATTGATAAATCACAGTAGTGTTAACAGCCGTCTCCCGGGCGCCTACTAAAACTTATGACCCTTGACTACTGAAGGTTCGTAAAGCCCTGAACGTGCTTCGCGGCATAATAAAGACATAGTACATTAGCGGAAACTCATGAGCTCTCTTCTAGTTTTTCGTATTGTGAAGTAAGGAGTAAAGCACGAAATACTTGATTTCGGTAGGTAATCGATCCGAGGGCTCGCCATAGTGAAGGTTGCTTAACTTACACGATGACGATCCAAACGCACTACTGGATGCACATCGCGGCAGCAGTCGCTTACATCTATCCGTACACAATTGTTTCACGGTTGTGGATTATTGCCTATATTTATCAGATTGACTTAAGTCTTTGCTACTTAATGAATGATGTTTGCAGCAACAATAGAGCCATCTTGACTGGACTTTATAAGTGATTTCAATAAAATGTGCATTGGTTTAGGTGTATTTTTTGCAATTAAATATAATAATCTTTAATCTGCTTAAAATGTTTATGCTATTTAAAAATTACAAACTAGGTATAATAGTTAGTAATGACCGCAAAAAATTGACCGCAATAATTGCGGTCAATTTTTTAAATACTATGATGTATTATCCCGATGTTTATACAGCGGCAATGTTGCATATTACCTTCATGCGGTACAAACGACCTTAAGGCGACGAGATTATCTTCATGAGATAATTTTATTACCCTCATAAGATTCTCACCGGAGGCGGAGGGCAGGGCGGCGTTGGCTCGTCTCATTGCCTTTTACTATCCTCTCTACGACAAACGTGCGTATTTTGTACAATAAAATTACCAACGACATGATGTAAGATTCTGTTTGAAATGTAGATTTTTAGGTAAAATTTCATGTTGTTCAGAACCCTTAAATTTACAATGGTTCTAAAACTAATAGGTATTGAGAAAAATTTTAGCAAAATGTGGATACAAAAGATAAATGTGCGTTAAGTTTCTGTATTCTGAGGTTCAAAATTATTTAGATTTAAGTAAAATCTCCTTTAAGATAATAAAACGTTGAAAAAAATGACTACCTCAGATGGGAATCGAACCCGCGTCCCCTGCGATCCGGGCGGCTGCGTTATCAGATAAAACAAAAGCATTATTATCGCATTAAAGCGATGTCTGCCAGTCAACCAGTAGAACGGGCTCTCCTCCACCGCTAATAATAGATGCGGTGTTATGTTATAGAAAGCTTTTAAACCCAGCGAAAATATAAGCAATATTTTAGATAATGTATCAGTCAGCGAGAACATAATTCTAGTGAGTGCTTTATTTGCGTATGGTTGCGAAACGACGCGGAAGAGACTCTGACGTTTCAGAATTAACCCGCGCGGCGAGATGCAGACGAAAACAAAACACACCTCAAACTTATAACGTAAAGGATATTAGTTTAGAAATTACTCCGCTTAGTTATATAAAAAAAGTATTTGTTATTTGAGCTGTGTGTGTAGCGACTAAATAAATGAACTACTAATACTACCAACCCCTCTCTTCCGGTGTCGTAAAAAACGACTAACGGAATGAAAACTGCACTTACTACTTTTGGTTGGTGGTAGGGCTGTTAAGTCCGCCTGGCTAGGTACCACCATCTTATCTAAGTCTGTCGCCATGACAACGATGTTTATAGCATTGTTGTGTTCCGGCAGTTTAAGATAAGATAGCCAATTCCTCAGTGGTAGAGGATTCCGGGTGCGGCGCGCTTCCACCTTCGGCCTTATCGTCACTTACCATCAGGTGAGATGAAGGCCAAGCGCTTACCCGTTGCCAATAAAAAAAAAACTTACATCCAACCTACCAAGCTGAGCACATGTGCAGTTGTAATTTGGTGTGCCGTGGACTATGGCAGTGAACTGCTTTTGCGTTTATGGTCCTCAACTCTAGTCTCTGACTAACCCTTTGGGGATAATAGTCGTGAATATGTATGTATACATATTCACGATCCGCGTCGCTGGATGGGTGACCAAATTCAAAACATCTCGAGCTCCTCCGTGCTTCGGAAGGCACGTTAAGCCGTTGGTCCCGGTTGTTGTCGTAAGATGACAGTCGTTTTAGAATCGAATAGAATAGAATATCATTCATTTGCATTTGATTAGGGTACACTGGAGGGCATAGAATACAAAAGTTCTGCCTATTCAACCAGTAACAAATAGCATGCAAATATTATTTTAAATTAAAATCAACAAGTTACTACTTTGTTTTTTTTTCTTTTAACATTTTCATTGCAGATGTCAAATATTTTTTACAATTTACGATTTATAAATTATTATTAATGTCAAAACAATTGAACAAAATACAAATGTCAATAAAATACAATAAATGTCGTTAAAACCCACCAACCCGCATTGGGCCAGCATGGTGGGTTATGGCTCAATATATTCTTTATTCTGTGCCAATATCCCCTCGTGCATTGTCCACGTGGGAGGCATGTGCCCAGCAGTGGGACGTTTATAGGCTGATGATGATGATGATGTATGTAAAACGTAAAGGAAATTAGTTTTGAGAATATATCGTTTTTGATCACCATCCCGCATTTGGCCAGAGCGGTGATCAATCCAATACCCCTTTGATCAACAATACCAAACAATACCAACTAGATAACGCCTCACGTACAAAATCAAAGATAAATTCTGTCGACGTGAATAAATACTTTTTCGAAGCAATAAATTACTCCTGTCACTTAAAAATAAAAAGACGTCAATAACATTTAGTGGTGAAATCAACCTTAAAAGGCAACAAATAAAGTACTTTATCCTGTTATTGCCTTGCGAAAAAATAAGAGCTCACTTCTCAAGTACTCTCTTATTTACCGAGACACATTTTTAGCGCCAACCTGACATCTAGTTGTATTGTTGATTGTAGCCAAGTTTAAAAGATGGAGGCCTCTTTGCCCAGCAGTTGGAAAGTCATAGATATTACTTTCTATCTAACTATTTACTACATCCACTGCTGGGTCACTTCTCTTATACTTTATTTCAAAAACAGTTTGATTAGGTATTATAACCTTATTGTTACCCTTGATTGATAATCAGCCTATAACAGTAACTAAATCATATCGACTAACGCAACGGTCGACCGTCCTAACGTTTTTTTGTTAAGCGGGAATGAACCCGCTATGGACTAGCGTGGTATGTTATGCCCCAATCTCCTGGGAAGGCCTGTGGCCAGCAGTGAGACGAATATAGATTGCTGCTGATGATTTACAACCTTATTTTAAATCGGCTCTAAGTTGGTAGATAATTAAGTTCATAACTGTCTAAAATCTCTGTAAAATTAGAGTCAACCATTGTTACTGCTAATCAATGAAATTTCTTTCGTTATAATAATCGACACATTAATAATATTAATGCCTAATCCCTTTATATTTTTAAACAAGTTCAGAAGTTAGCTGAATTGAACAATTCGCATGAAGTATCATTCACCACTAAATCTGAAGTGCTCTTGAACGTAAAAGTTTGGAAGTCGTTCTTTCAGACACAGACAAGAAGGCTACTGTGAGTAATACGTGTGTATTGGTTCTAGAATTAGACCAAGTTCAAGGTTATAGGACAGCTACATTTGTCACGAATTGCACAGTCACTAACAGATTACAAATAGGTACATAGTGTATTTTTTTAATAAAAACAAATGAACAGATCGAATAGATAAATCAAATATTTTTTTAAGTGGTTTTTCTATGTTTTGTTGGTGCTTTCTAAAAACAAAAGTCATTACGGTTACCGAAAGAATTTGATATATTTTATAGTAAATATAACAGAGATAATCGGTTTGGCAGCAGTTGTTTCTTTTGATGTGCGTTGCTTTTGGTGCAACTTTGAGAGATTTTGGCGTTTTTCTCGGGAATTTGTGTGGGCGCGGCGCGGCTTGCTATCGCCTCTCGTATAACGTTGGGAAGATGCGATTTTGCGTCGACGACGAGATGAATAATCTATTTTTGTTATACACTCTATCTTTAAACACGCAACAACGTGCGAGAAACAATATTTTTTGTATGTAATTTCATTTCATCTAATTTACATTACTTATATATTTTATGAAATTATTGTTTAAATTGGTTTTATCAATTTATTTGATTAATCTATCAATATTATTTTCTTGCACGTTCGTTCGTTTCGTTTTTTTATTTTGCAATAAAATAGCAATAGCCAAGAGATACTCAAAAGTGACATGAGCGCAATGCTTATTAAACTTTGTTGGAATATTTTTATATATCCTTGCTCCGGACGGACGCGGCAAGGGAATTTTGTTTGGAATAGTTATAAAGTCGTTTTTAGAGAAACAAGGTTAACAATACCGTCATCAAGGTTGGAAATAATCCCGCCGTGTAATCCAGACACGCGATACAAGAATAGCTTTACGCTATTTATAGTTTTATCGCTTTGTACTGTCAGTTTCTAATTCTAATGGCGACGAGAAAAGCGTTACAATGGTTCAAGAATAAACGTGTGCACAGTACTCCCGACATAATTAGTTAAACTTTCACTAACGATTTGTTTGTTATCGTTGTCACTTCTTTACGCTAACGCTTACGAGGACCAGTTTATCGACACATTGACATCATCATGCAAACAATTCAAGCTTCGATGAAGACATGCAATATTCAGCGCTGGAGTGGCGCCGCTAAAACGGCAGCGTTATTTCAGTAGCATGAGGTCATGAGAGATTATTTTTGTAACCGAACACCTAGTTCGTGATATTAGTGATGTTTGCCGGCGAGTGGTGAGAGTGTGATGTTTGCCTTTGATTAGTTGTGTTAGATGAAGCTGAGCATTGTTGTATTGTACCTTGTGCGGCGGATTCGTGCGAGCGGCGTGCTTGCCAGCCTCTAACTGAGCGCGCGCCGCCCGCCCGCGCGCCTCCCGATCCGCCCTCACCTGTGGCTGTTCAGACCGACAGGTGGCGAGCGGGGAAAGCCAAACTTTGTTAACATTGACCGAGATGGAAGGTTAAAACTTTGGAAAATCTAGAGAGTGTAAACTAAAAACATGTAACAGATATGTTTTGTAAAAATAAATATTACGAAATCGTAATGCTTGGAAACTGAATTCAGCGCGTAAACTGATAAATTGGGGTGTGTGATGTCATGTGTAATGTTTAAAGCTTAAGAACTAAGTTCGTGGTTCTCAGACTCAATTTTAAGTACCTAGTTGTTTCTAAGTGGCTAGATATTTTTAGTGCAACACTGCGAAATACCTGACTCACATTTGAATACGTAAATATTTGCAGAGAAAATAGTTTGGCTATTACGCGATCGGGTACAAACAACACAAAAGTTAATTATGTTATTCGTTAGTTCACAATTTAATTTTCCTAAGCAGTAGCACCTTTATTCAAACGGTAAGAAATTGTTAAAATTATGATGGAGTGTGCAAACAATCATACCCTTGAAACAAACAATCCTTTTGTCGTAAAACCTTTAACTTCACTGTATTGTTTTGTCACGGACGGACAGAAATACAGTGTCCCTTACGCCTTCCAGTCTACAAATGAATTCATATCTCCTCCTATCGTGGTTCCAACAAAATTATAATCCAGTTTATTTTTGTCGTCTTGGTTATAGAGGTTAACGAATAATAGAACGTTTGCCTTCTTTTCAGGACGGACATTTCCCAGTGCCGTTTCTTTACAAGGTTGTTGAACTTCACTTTGAATAATTTGTTTTCGATGCAAATAGTAGTTGTTAGCATTTTTTATTTTAGTTAATAATACCGTCTCATATTTTTAGGCAACTAAATGTACCTACTAGTGAAATAAATACTCGATTCTTTATGCTTTAATAAAAAGTGGCGTAAGTAGTACAAAAGCTTAAAATTCTTTTGTCTACGTAATAAAGCAAGATGTTCAATGTACTCGTATCTTTAATGTAAAAAAATACAATGTGCAGTACAGTGTTCTCACTCAGAAATACAAAGAAAATGAGTAATAGTCAATTTTAAACGAAGCTTTGAGATCAAACTTAATTTGAAATGTAAGCAGTTGAAATATGTATTCATTCATTAATTATATTTTCTCGTAGCAGGAGTAATATCATTGAGAGCTAATGTGAGGCACCTGCGACGTCAAGAAGTCAAGAACAGGGGCCCAAGTCTGCTAATTTACGAATGGCATAATTGAATCGCAATTGTATCGCATTGTAATTGTTTGACACATTTGGTATCCATAAATGAGTAAGAGAATACCAAATGTGTCAAACAATTACAATGCGATCCAATTGCGTTTCAATTATGTTTTTTTTTTTTTTTTTTTTTTTTATTGGCAACGGGTAAGCGCTTGGCCTTCATCTCACCTGATGGTAAGATGATTCATTCGTAAATTAGCAGACTTGGGCCCCAGATCAAAATTTTACATTACAAAGTTCTTATTCCATACCCACTAAGTTGAATTTTGAGTAAAAGTAACAATCGTAATTTGTACGAGTACCTACCAGACTCTACAAGTTGTTAGTTTTGTGATTCAATAAGATGGTGATTCGTATAATACAGATGCATTATACCTACTATAATGCATCTGTAATTTTGCAACTTTGCAGTGTAGGGTTTTGAGTTACATTATGTTTTTTGCGGTATTCATGACCTAAGGTCGGTTTGTGAAAAAAAAGAAAGAGCAAAGCTTTTGTTGTAGAAAGTCTCTTTGAATTTTTGTTGATAATTTTATAGTTATAGATATAGTTAAACCACATGTAATAACGTTCGCCAGGCCAATTCTGTGAACAGACGCATGCGACATAGTAACATTGTCAAGTTATAATATTAAATTCTATATTAAGGATGTCCTAGGCGGGAAAATGAAGAGTCATGTTGGCTGTTCAGTTTTATATGTAGCTAGGTATCACTAGTATTTTGCCGAATGTGACGGGTAGCGGTGAAAGAATACTTCCACCCCCTTTCTTGCCTTGGGTGTCGTAAAAGGCGACTAACGGACTAAAGACTGCACATACATCCAACAGTGTAAAGCAGCGATGGGCTCACCACCTGTCACGCTGAGCACATGTGCAGTTTTATTCGGTGAAAAGTGGACTATGGCAGAGGACTGGTTTTGCGGTCCTCATTGCCTAACCTCTGACTAACCCTTCGGGGATAATAGTCGTGATTATATGTATGTAAGTATAAACTTAAAAACTTAAATACACATTTAGATGGGGATTAACGCTAACTACATATTATAGACATACTACGCATACCTTTTTATACCTAAGCCGCAGCCGCGGAGGCAGCACATCGCGACACCAGTCCGCCCGTGACCACGACCGGTGCAACTCGGTCGAAACGTCGGGTATAAAAAGGTATGCGTAGTATGCCTATAATATGTAGTTAGCGTTAATCCCCGTCTAAATGTGTATTTATAATGGAACGCGAAAGTTTAAAAGTTAAAAACAAAAAATTCAAACTTAAACTTAAACTTTCCTACAATCACACCAATTATCTAGCCCAAGAGAAGCTTCGAAGAAACTCGTTAATGGTTACTAGACAACGGATAAACATACTTAAAATACTTAAATACATACTTATTATATAAAAAAAAATGTATGTTAATAACGGGTATCCCACTGTTGGACACAGGCTTTCCTATATAGATAACCGCACATGGAGAGATTGGGCCTAACTAAGCACACTACCTTTAGATATGTTATTAAACGTATCCTCGACTAAACTACCCCATTATCGCCTATGATTGACTCCCGTTGTAAAATTTTACTAACAAAATTTGTTAACAGTGCTTTTATTTTTTGTGCTGTTTGCTAATTTTATAATTGTTTTGTTCCACTTTTAACCACTTTTCTTAATTTTGATTTTTATAGTGCTGTATGTGTAACTGTGTTTTGTGTGTTTCTTGATTGTCATGTTGTGCGTACACCTTTTTGGGTCACAATCTGGGACCTTTAATTATGGGATATATATTAAATAATAATAATGATTGTAATCTGTCGTGTATGCCTATGTTAAATACATAAATCAACCCACCACGCTGGTTCAATGCGGGTTGGTGGGTTTTAACGATTGCCATCTTACGATAAAAAACACATAAAAGCCGAAGGTCCCGGACCAACGGTTTGTATGTGCCTTCCGGAGCAAGGAAGAACTCAAGATATTTTTAATTTGATCACCCATCCAAACCGTCATGGCCTAGAAATTGGAAAGTTGTTGAAATGGCGAGATCACAAACCAAACGCCATACCCGCTGCGTCATCGAGCTCCACACATACTTTTACATATAATGTGTTGTAGATAGGGTTGCCAGCTTTAAAAATAAACAATAAAGTATTTTAAGGTAAGATAAGAAAAATAAACAAAATTTTAGAAAAATGGACAGTATTTTATTTATTAATGTATGTGTGTATTTTAGCGTTTTATTAACGCTTAAATATACATAAGCATCAAGCCAGACCTCGGTAGCCAAGTGGTTAAGGCAGCCGCCCGGAATGCGGAAGGTGCGTGGTTCGATTCCCGCCTGAGGTTGTCGTCTTTTTTTCAGTGTTTAAAATTTTACTTAAGTATTTTAGTTTTTCAAAGGTTGCGCTGCACCACGCGGACAACGTTCACAACTCTTTAACTTTATAAACAGGTCATGGTTACCAGTGATGCTAAAACAGTATTTTGGATACTTTATTTTTGTTTAACAGTAAAAAGCATAATGTAGTGAAAACAGTAATAATACTGTTTTGGCAACCCTAGTTGTAGAAGACTCATTTCTTTGTCCCACCTCCAAAATATGGGACAGTGTACCTGCACACGTATTTCCTCCTTCCTATGACATGGGGTCTCTCAAAGAAGCACTTTGTGGCCCGGCAGAGTAAGGGTGACTGATGCTACGTCTCTTATGCTGCACCAGTTGTCCTCGCGCCTGGACTCCACTTTTATTTAACATCAGGTGAAGTGGACTCATTTGCCAAGCTTCATTTTTTTTTTTTTCAGCCTGTTTTGTCTCACTGCTTAGCAAGGCCTTTTTTCTTTCTTTGTTTTAGCCGGAGAAAATGCTTCTCAGCACTGGCATGAGGCCTCGAGAATAGCGTGAGACACCCCATGCACTGTCCAGAACTGGAACCCATGTGTCCCCACCCACCCCCCTAAGGGAAACGGGTGAGTTAGGACACACGGGCCCGACCTGGTAAAAGAACCGGCACCTACCTTCAGGAGCGCGACGCGGCGCCTCGGTACCACAGTACCATGCCCCGAGAATAGCAAGGCCTCCCCCAAACCCTTCCACACATCTCAATCCTTGGGCTTTCCCACCAGCTCCTCACAAAGGCATCGAGGTCGTCTCGTCAGCGTTTCCCCGGTCGACTCCGACCACGTCTCCCGTGATCTGTACCCCAAGCACGAACCATTATGGTACTAGTTAAGGTAATCGTATTATTTTGTATGAAAAAGGTTTACTAACTTTATGGTTTTCATACAAAATAATACGATTACGATTACCTTAACTAGTACCACAGTGGTTCGTGCTTGGGGTTCTTCTTTAGTCGGGCACTCTTGACAGAGTGGTCGTGGTTATGGGGGGGTCTGGGGGAATGACGGCTCTCGTTATTCGTCTCCATTCGGCTCTGTTAGTGGCATTGTGTGAGCAGTCGGTCATGGTAGATTGAGTGAGGGATCTAATGAGGTCTACCCATCTGGTTGGAGAGCGACCACGGGATCTCTTGCCCTCCATTCGGCCCTGAACTACGAGACGCTCCATTGAGTCTTCGTTGCGAGTTATGAGTTATGGTTACGTGCTTGGGGTACAGGTACCCAAGGCGTGATGGTTGTGCCCATATCTCTGGTTGCATGCGCCTAGTGTGACTCGCCTAGTCTCACTTGAGCATGGCTGTTTCGCTATAAAAAAACTCTTATATAAAAGATAGTACTTTATTACTAAAAAAGTACTTCTTGAGAGTACCTCCAGTAGTCACGAGTATGGCTGCCTATTATATTTCGGAGCTTACGGCCTCTCCGTATCTCTCGTAAAGGGATTTTCGGGAAGACTTACATCTTTGTGCGCCTCCTGTCATGTAAATTGATACGACTCTTTATCGATAATGTTACATTCGTAAATAAACGGCTTGTTACAAGTTTTTTGTTTTGTTTGATGTAAAGGTCGCGATTATACGAAACTTTTTAAGCAACGGTTGTCTTGTTATTTTATACTTAAAAAAAGATTTATGTTTGCTGGATCAGAATGTGGAAAATGATATGTGAAAGTGTTTATACAAATTAACATGTTGTGGAAACTCTCACTTTAGCTAAATATTTTACTAACGAATGTTAGTAAAAAGTTATAAAAAACTTTATGATTTGCTTAATTATGTTGAGTAGGTAGGTAATTTTTTTTGATACCATTAATAATACTACGATTACGTGCTTCAATTTTTTTATTTGCTTTTTGGCAGCTTTACAGTCAAATATCAACTATTTAATAATATGCAATTCACAAATATCCACTTATAGGTTAATTAATTAAGTAAGTTGCGTAATTGTTTAATTAATTCTACCAACCGAATAACATAGCTTGATAATATTTCTCGCATCAAAATAACAATAATATAATTTTTTATGCCATTCATTGAGTAGGTCTTATTTTCTTCTATCAATCTATAAACTAAAATATATCATCCAAATCTCTAAATCTTTAATGAAAACCCAAACAAAACAACTAAACTTAAACCGACTAAACCGCTCTTTCTTGTTTACGATTAGGATTGGAACTATTTTTGCAAAATAGGTCAGTCAAGGTTCTGCTCTAATTTTCCTCCGAATAAAGTTTATTGTAAGCCAGATGTTTTCAAGGTATTTCTACACCGCTGGATTCATACATTTTTCATTCCACAGCGGGAAGCCCTTGGCCTTCATCTCACCTGAGGGTAAATGAGGACAAGGCAGAAGTTTTCTAACTTCGCGCACTTCTTCCGGAATCTTCACCTTTAATTGACGGATAAATTTTAAATTATTAAAAATTACCCATCAATTGTAGCGATGACTTAATTTCAATGATGGAGACCTTTGCCCAGCAGTGGGACAGTATACAGGGTGTACTTTACTTTTTATTTTTATATTTTTATATTTTTGTTTTTATATATTTTTTTTATTTTTTGTGTCTCGTAACGATGAAAGAATACTACTACCCCCTCTCTTCCCTTGGGTGTCGTAAAAGGCGACTAACAGACTAAAGACTGCACATAAATCCAACTGCATAGAGCGGCGATGGGCTCACCACCTGTCGTCGCTATTTGGTGAAAAGTGGACTATGGCCTTTTGCGGTCCTCATTGCCTAGTCTCTGACTAATCTTTCGGGGATAATAGTCGGGATTATATGTTATGTTATGTTTTTACGGTCAATAACAAAGAGCTCGTTCTGACATGTAATTTAACTTATTGTTAGGAAGTCTGGTATGTACTTATTTTGCTCCTCCTATTAAATTCTCCTGATTAACGCGTTGCGTTGCGACTGCTAAGGTAGATTTATTTTCCATGGGGCCTGATTTACGAGCTCATCTTTACTTTTCAGGGCTCTATTATTTAGAAGCCCATGTTGCTACGAAGGGTATTATATTATACTAGCAGCTCGCCCGCGTGGACCCCGTAACGTATACCCCGTGACAAATTGAAAAAAAAATCTTTCACACAAACCTTGCCCTAGCAATTACAAACACAACAAAAAAAGAAGGCTGTGGATAGAGTACCACAAGCGGCATTCTAGTACGATCGGTTACGATGCCGTAATTACGGCATCCTAGTACAAAGTGTAGGCAGTGTATAGAGTACCACAAGCGGCAACATTGACGATCGGTTACGATGCCGTAAAATTACGGCATCTTATTACAAAGTGTATAGAGTGCTACAAGCGGCATTGTATATTGTAAAACATAATATTCAAAAGATATTTTTGTATGAATTTAAATTTCTGTTGTCTAATAAAAAAATAACAACTGAATTCAAAACAATCGCTAAGCTGCGCTTCGCGATTGTCTTAAATTTCTAACCTCTCACGTGACCTACAGGAGTAGGGCAGCTAGTATTTCTGTTGTCTAATAAAAAACTTTACGGCAGATTAGACGGCGTCACTATTATACCGCAAAACTTACGCTTCCAGAACCAATTGAGATACAGTGCCGCTTGTGGCACTGTATACACTTCCGCCGTTCGGAAGTGATGCGCGTACAAACATTTCAGCAATTGATTTTTATTAAAAAAATATATTTATGTAAGTATCTCTTTTATTATTCAAATTTGTGAAATTTACCATAGTATCTCTTCTATACCATATTTTAAAACTTAATAAAGATCCTAGTTCTGATTTTTTTTACTGAACTTTACTTGACAAACGAAATAATAGATGGCGTAGCGGCTTACGCATTCGGTTTGCGATCTTGCCAGTTATATTAGCAATGCCGGATAACTGGATACGTCACCAAATGAAAAACAACTCTCGAGTTCCTCCGTGCTTCTTAAGAGGAAGCACTACGTCGACGTGGCATGCAAAATTCTCATACAAAACACAGAAAAACGACGTTTCGTAGTCCCCTGTTTCCTCCTTCAGAACTGGAGCAATTTTTAATTATTTTTCAGCATCGGTTAAAGAAACAGATTTTCTATGTCTGTGTGTTTGATATTTTTGCATTAAGTCATTTATTTAATAACCAGGAGCCTTCAAAATTCAGCGAAATCACTCTGTTTTAAGGAGTCTTCAGACACATTAAGTGGCTGGTTTAAAAAAATCAAACACACAGACATAGAAAATCTCTTTCTTTAACCGATGCTGAAAAGGTAATAAAAATTGCTCCAGTTTTGAAGGAGGAAACAGGGGACTACGAACGTCGCATCGTTTTTCTGTGTTTCGTATGAGAATTTTGCATGCCACTTCGACGTAGTGTTTTCTCTTAAGGCACGAAAAGCTGTTAGTCTCGATTGTTGTCGTAAGATGGCAGTCGTTAAAACCTACCAACTCGCATAGGGCCAGCTTGGTGGGTTATGGCCCAACTTTCTGATGTGTTGTTGTCCACGTGGGATGGCCTATGCTCAACAGTGGGATGTTATATGCTGATGGCTAACTTAAGGTAAAATACGTTTTGATATGTTATTTTCGAATGATGAGGCATGATAATTATATCTTTTTCTTATGATGATAAACGCCTCATTGTAAACACATATCATTCTATAAATACTAATAGAAGTGGCAGCTCGTCACTTAATGTGTCACGATAATAAATACTACGAAGAGATATGACTAACGGGACACGCATCTGTCCTTATGATCGGTCCAACTCTTTCGTATGTACAATGAACAGTGATTGAATATTTTAATACTGACTAAGCTTCACATGCTGTAAAACATAATAAACATTAAAATAATTATTAATAATAATAAAACAAATTAAGAGGGTTTACGCATTTCGGTTTTCCATACAAACTTCCAAGTCGATTTTTTTAAAAACCATTAAGCCAATTTCAATGAAACTTTGCATGCTAAAGTAACATACTGAGATCTAAATAGTTTGTTGAAAACATTTTTAAAAAACGTTTAAATAACTGAGTTAATGCAATTTTAAACTTTCTATAGCGGACTTTAAATCGCAATAAGGGTGGATTCGACCAAACTGGAATAAGACTTACTCCAAGATTAGTTTATACAAATTCGGCATTTAATCTAGGTATAAGACCTTATTCCAGTTTGGTCGAATCCACCCTAACTCAGCTAATTAAACCTTTTTTAAAAATGTTTTCAACAAACTATTTAGATCCCTGTATTTTGCTTAAGCATGCAAAGTTTCATTAAAATTGGGTTATTGGTTTTTAAAAATTTCGACTTGTAAGTTTGTATGGGAAACCGAAATGCGGAAACCCTCTTAGCGAGACTATTTTTAAGAAATAATCAGAGAACTAATTGTATTTTGACCGCAGGAGGTAGCACATAGACATAACACGAAGTCAGTAAAAAATCGAAACTTACGCATAGATTACATGTAAAATCTAAAATATTTTCTACCACGCATGCTATACGCGTGTGGAAGAGACGGGTTATAGCTGGCTGGGGGTTACTTTTTATTAAACTTCAGTACGCTAAGTATCTTTTCATGTTTGTTTTGGCAACATTCGTAAACAAAATTGTGACTTCGACACTTGGTATCTCCTTCATGCTCCCAGGTTTGACCCAGTACAGAAAAATCTTCATAATCATGGAATCACACTGTGCATGGAATGAATACGTGGCTTCGTTAAGAGGATTTACGTATTTCGGTTTCCCATACAAACTTCCAAGTAGATATTTTTAAAAACCATAAGGCCAATGGGGATGAAACTTTGCATGCCAAAGTAAAACACAGGGATCTAAATAGTTTGTTGAAAACATTAAAAAAAAACGTTTATTTAGCTGAGTTATTGCGATTTAAAGTCCATTATAGAAAGTTTAAAATCGCAATAACTCACTTAAATAAACCTTTTTTAAAAAGGTTTTCAACAAACTATTTAGATCCCTGTATTTTACTTTAGCATGCAAAGTTTCATTATAATTGGCTAGATGGTTTTTAAAAATTTCGACTTGGAAATTTGTATGGGATACCGAAATGCGTAAACCCCCTTAGGAGTCTTTTTATACCCAGTTAATAGAATTAAGGTCATAAAAACTAAAAATAATTCAAAGTAGGTAAGCAAGTACTTTAAACTTGTTAAAAATTTTCCAAATGGTACGAGTGTATCAGAAAAACAATAACAAAGACAATCGCATTCCACAGCATTTTCTCGACGAACAATAGCTCGATAAAGATAAAAGGCGATCGCGTTAATCGATTCACAATTCCGTGCCAGTGACATGGGCAGCGTGACAGCACCGCCTCCCGCGACGAAACGTAACCTGCCCGCTGCGACGCTTACGAACACTTACTGCAGTAGGGCTGCCCATTGCTAAATTGTAAAGTGTGAAGCGATGACTGATTCACATATCATACTCGTGAACGGGTGCCGCCTGTGGAGGCTGGTCTGCTCTTGCTAACTTATTTTTATTATTAGCATATTAGTAAGTTGTTGTAGTCTTATTTTTTATTTTTCTGTAGTGCAAGACATTGATTACATTGATTATTTTATATTGATGAATACCTGAACTTTTTATTACACTATTATTAATTTTTATGTCGTTGTCGTTGTCTTATGTTTTTTATGTTTTTATTATTTTAATGGAAAGTGCCCTTCTATGAAAGGGAGGGCATAAGCTTTTAGACTGGTAAAGCGACAGAATCCGCCGTAGTACCTACGTACATAAAAACATTCACGACTTATCCCCAAAGGTTTAGTCGGAGACTATATGCAATGAGGACCGCAGAAGCAGTCCAAGTTACAATATATAACGAACATGTGCTCAGCGTGATATACCACGCCATCGCCGCTCTATGCTGTTGGATGTATCTTCTTTAGTCTGTTAGTCGCCTTTTACGTAAAAGGATGTTTTGTGTGTAGTATTCTTTTTAATGAGCCACCACCACACATGTACAAAAATGTTAAACATAAAAAATACTCTAAAAATACAGCTTTTTTTAAACCCTCCCTACCCACACCATCGTTTGTTGTTGTCCTTGTATGAAGACAGCCCGGCAGTAGGACGTTTATAGCTTGGTGATTCTGATGAAAACTTACTTTTTCATACAACTTGGAGATAATTAGGCATACGGCATGACATCGCAGTCTTCGAACGTTTACAAAAGCCACGCGTTGCCGGACTTATAAAAACCTTAATAGAATAGAATTCCTTTATTGCTTAAACTGTGTAACAAGTTCTTCAAAAAATATATATAGTATCAACAGTTTGCCCATGATCAGGCATGCAATGTACACAAATAAGTATTATTATCATTAATATTTTAAAAAATCATCTTGAATTTAACAATTAATTAGTCTTGAAAGTAGTCTTAGTCTTAGTCTTCCCGGGCTTTTTTTAAAAACACCATGAAATGTAGGTACGCGTGGTCATGTGCTGCGGAGGCCGCCAGTAGGCATGCTCATTTGCCAGCTCATTAACTAAAAAAATAATTGTCGGTTTTGGATCTGGTTACCTGTTCTTTTATACGAGTATTCTTAAATACCTTACGTATTTTCGTTGTCTAGTGAAAAACCACTTATTAAAAACATATGCTGTATTTGGCAACCCTATTCTCAATAAGTGGCTGACTAAGGACCTGTCACCTGCGCAAATTTCCAGATAGTCTGGGGCTTAGCAAAACTTTGCTGTTGTTAATATTCTATAAATACCTTTAAATAAAAATAAGGAGTCGCAGTATTCCATCCAATTTGATTATGGTGATAAAATGATATTGTAAAACCTTTTTTTTGCATCATCGGCAGCCAATTAGATAGTTATATCCCCCTTTTTTTAAAGTCGGTTAAAAAAATATATTAAGCCTTCCTACATGACAGTAGTCTTGAGATATTAGATCATCTAAACACAGTTTGAGATGTATGAAAATAACAATGTAATATTTAAAGGTTATGAATGATTCTGCTGGATTATTTGAATTTCTATAGCAAGATTATGTATTTAAAAAGATTATATTGGACGAAATTTAAGTATATGCAAACGGTATTAGCATAAACATAAAATTTTCATCTTTTTCCACTAATCCTACGCGAAAAAATCGTACAATTTGACCCAGACAATAAATATTTGCTTTCCAATCCAGACAATAATTCCAGACAATAAATAAGTAGTTGTAGCGATGACTTAGTTTCAATGATTAGAGCCTTTGCCCTACAGTAAGACAGTATACAGGCTGTACTTCATTTTTTTATTATTATTATTTGTTTTATGTCCCATACTATCGAGTCGGGTAGAGTTTAAAGGTGGAAAACTAGAGCGCACTTTTGTAGAACTTTTATTTACTATCCGATCCAATCAAGTCAACGATAATGAAAGTTCAAAATTCAATATCAATTAATTAAATTGCATACACACATTTAATACGACTATTATCCCGAAGAGTTAGTCAGAGACTAGGCAATGAGGACCGCAAAAGTAGTCCTCTACTATAGTCCACTTTTCACCAAATAGCGATTGCAATGTGCTCAGCTTGGCAGGTGGTAAGCCCATCGCTGCTCCATGCTGTTGGATGTAAGTATGTGCAGTTTTTAGTTAGTTGCCTTTTACGACACCCAAGGGAAGAGAGGGGGTGGTAGCACATGAGTAAATTCCGTTTCTTTTACATATGTGGTGGTAGTATTGTTTTAAAGAGCCGCTACGCGACGCTGTTATTTATTTTGGCTACAATAATTAAATACTACAGATGTCGCTACGCCATCGGTTCGTAGGTCTATATATAAGGCATAATCTGAAGACCTTGTACTGAGAAGAACCGACGAGAAACTCGGTCAATTTAATTTTTTCCTCTCTTTTACATCGTCAAAGAAAAAATCCATTACAAAATTACATTACAAATTTGCTACTCGTGTCGTTTGAGGAGGACAACGCTTTAGTTAGCTATCGTATATCGTTAATGTGATGGGTCGTTGAATGTCGTTGATTTTTCTTAAATTGAAAAAAAAGCAAACGAGCCGGCAGTTCACCTGATGAAAAGCAATAACCGCCGCCCATGGAGAAGATGCGATGACGGCCTTTGAGGAATTATAAATTATAAAAATAATTATTGACGTGGTCGAGTGGTTAGCACGCCGGGTCTGGCGTCGCGCCATCTCTGAGGTCCCGAGTTCAATTCCCGGTCGGGTTAAAAAAATAAAAACAATTTTGAAGAAAAATTTAGATTTCGGTTCTGGGTGTTTTTTCTATGTTTATGTAAATTTTTCGGTCATCTTACCATATTAACGACTTTCAAAAAAATACTCATCTTGGTCTAGGGCACTTTTTTGAGCTCCTAGATTGATCTTGTTCTAAACAAAAGAAATAAAAAAATGTGTTGAATGTTATGTCTTATATAGTCGTATAGTTCGTAGCGGACTCGGAATATTAGATAACATTAATTTTATATAGAAAAAAATCGTATCCTAAACCTAAAAAACTTCGAAAATTGCTTTAAGTTAACTGTGAATTTCTCCTATCTACGATATTATTTTTTTAACAAAATTTATACCCGAATAATTGTTACTTCATGGGGAATAAAGATTTTATAATTAGTTTATTATCCTTATTCGATAAAAACAATAAATACAGCTGCAAAATTACTATTGTGGTTTCTTGCGCCCATTCTTTGCCACAGTTAAAAAATTACGTCCTGAATGGGTGGTAGTTTAAAAAGATTTGGACGATTCAAAGTATCTACTTATTAATTGAGTTTATTGAATAAATATATTTTGACTTTGACTTTGACTACAAAATGCGATGCGCCGGTCATCCGAACTCAGCTTATTCTCGCAGAGTGGAGAATTGTTAAATTAAGCATGAATTATTACTACAAAATGGGAAAATGGGCATTTTACGCTAAAATCACAGTCGAGATGTAATAGGGCCCTTAAAGATTCGTCTTTATTTATTTACTTACGTTCAATTTGAATATCTCTACGGACGGAGGACCAAAAAGAACGTTTCAGCTGAAAGAATCTGAGATCTCCTTCTTAGTTTTAGGATTACCCTACATTACTACGTGCCCGCAATTTTTTATTAAAGGCTGAGTCCAGAGCTGTATAATCAGTTGGGTGATTATCTACATCTAGGATACCTCCATTTACTCTTTGGACGGTTTTAAAAATTATCACGCTACAATCAATCCCTAGCGGAGATCCAAGGTTATTAAAGTATCTCGTTTGTATGAAAATTGTTACCTGCGATGAATCGACTTAATTTCAACTAGCTCTTCTTCTTTTCAATGAAAGTCGCTTATTATTATTTATTAAAAGTAATAATATAAAAATTACGCAACTCAGTTGCCCCACAGTCTGTTACTGTAAGTATGTAATCCAATATCGAAATCTTCAAGTAAACCGTAATGTAAACATGTGTAAATAAAAAAAAGTACATACATACATTTAATGACGACAATTATCCCCGAAGGGTTAGTCAGAGACTAGGCAATGAGGACAGCAAAAGCAGTCCTTAAGCAGCATCGCCGCTCTATGCTGTTAGAAGTATATACAGTCTTTAGTCCGTTAGTCGCCTTTTACGACACCCAGGGAAGGGAGGGGTGGTATAGTATTCTTTCACCGCTACGACGCGGTTAAAAAATAAAACAGTGTATGTAACTCATTCGAAAGATAAGACACCGAGATTGGCCCGTAAAATCGGTACTACTGAATTCATAACATTTGATGGCAACCCCAAAATAACCCCTTTAAAACTTCTATTGTTAAAACATTTCAGGGAGAATGTCCTGTGACGTACGTGTACGCAGCGGCAGCGTTAGTAATAATAAAATGAATACCTATTTGATCTCGACGATCTTGTAGAATAACGTCACATCTGCGAAATAACATTATGTCGAAATAACATGACGTCATATGGCAGATTTGACGTCTTCTGGACCGCCGATCTATGTGGCATATCAACCACTTCTATGGATCGAATGCTTTCAAAAACCTTTTTAGTTTTTCTAGTCATGTTTTAACGTGCACACGTCGAACTTTGTATAGTATTTAAGTTCTGTTTTTTTTTAATTACCTATGTTAGGTACTTATCGATGAAGCAGCAGTTAACTAGCAACGTGGGGTCACCGGATGTTTCTCCAAATTAAAACAATGTCTTGTGGTCCGGATATCACGGCTCGTTGATTCCACTTGTTGCCGTAAGAAAACGTGTCGTTGAAACTCGGTTTAAAACCCACCAATCCGCACTAGGCCAGCGTGGTGGATTATTATGGCTCAATCTTCCCACGTTCCGTTCATCATGCCAAAGGCCTGTGCCCACCATTGGGACGTTCATAAGTTGATAAATAAATAATAATAAATAAATAAAATCTTTCCTAAAATCACACCAATTATCTAGCCCAAGAGAAGCTTCGAAGAAACTTGTTAAATGGTTACTAGACAACGGATAAACATACTTAAAATACTTTAATATATACTTATTATACATAGAAATCACCCAGACCCGAGACAATTAAGAAAAACAATAATTTCTAATTGATCCGACCGGGGATCGAACCCGGGACCTCAGAGATGGCGACACCATGAAAACCGGTGTACAAACCACTCGACCAAGAAGGTCGTCAATTGATCGGTCAGTTGATGATGATGACTCAAACTCCCCGTGTGTTATTATTCCCCTTATGTGGGAATACCTTAGCCCAGCTGTGGAATATTATAGGCTGATGATGATTAGGACACATCCATCCATATAATCACGACTTTTATCCCCGAAGGGTTAGTCACAGACTAGGCAATGAGGACCGCAAAAGCAGTCCTCTGCCATAGTCCACTTTTCACCAATAGCGACTGCACATTTGCTCAGCTTGGCAGGTGGTCAGCCCATCGCCGCTCTAAGGTGTTGAATGTATGTTTTTTTTTATAGCAGGAGGAGGCAAAGGAGCAAGCGGGTCACCTGATGGAAAGTAATCACCGCCGCCATGGACACCCGCAAAACCAGAGGAATCGCAGACGCGTTGCCGGCCTTTAAGGAAGAAATAGGCTCGTTTCTTGAAGATCCCTAAGTCGTAACGGTCCGGAAATACTGCCGCCGAGAGCGGTGCAGTGCTTTTGCAGTCTGTAGTCCGTTAGTCGCCTTTTACGACAACCTAGAAAAGAGAGGGGGTGATAGTATTCTTTCACCGCTACGCGATACGGTTGGGACACACATTCCACTAACTCTGAAAAATGTCAGAGCTATTCGCATACTTACCTATTTACAGACCAATTGAGAACCTTCTTCCTTTTTTGTAGTCAGTTAAGAAAGTTCTGTTGCTTTACTTACACGCGAAGGAAGAAAAACAACCTACGATGTCGGGAAAATTGCTTAAAATGAATTTCGAAATGAAACCAGAATATTTCCAATGGCAATATTTTATATTTCAACTCATCATGATTGCACTATTTAATATCTATACAAAATTAAACATAGTTTTGCTACACTTAGTGTATATAATTACGCCATGATTTACATCGAATTACAACATTTTAAATACTGTTTTGATAATTTCAATAACTTATTAACTATGTCAAGCGAAGTAGTTCTACATTTGCCCAGCTCTTAAAATGTATAACTCTTCGCTGAAATTACCACTATGCGTATTTCATTACAATGGGTAACGATAAGCAATATAAGATTGTTTTAAAAAATCTTTTTTTTTATTAAAACTCATTCGAACAATTTCTAACCATGACTAAATTTGGAACACAAACAGTTCCACTACAGTTTTTTTTTTATAGCACTAAGTTCTTCTGAAAGACAATAATGAAAAGACTTGAAAATCAGCCATTGTAATGCAACACGACGTCTAATAGAAATACTTTATAAAGAGATCAAATCAGAGACAGTCTTAATAATAATATTGACTAGAATATCATCTTGTACCTAACACAAATGCGACGTAGGTAAACTTGCATTATTAGTAATCAATCACAGATCATGAAATGCAGAAGTTCGGAAGATGGAAACTGGAAGTAACAGTCAACAACATTAATAACGACCCGAATATGTACATAGTTCACGTAGTATATTTAGATTGACACTTAAGTACTTAAATATTTGAGTAGATGCTAGAGGTTCTGTATGTGTGTTTGTACGGAGAAGAGTATTATATACTATTAGGTACGTTCGATATGTATGTCGGTGGGTTTAATCTTGCCGGTCGTCTTCAACGGAATTCGCTTTCACCTCCTTGGGCAGTGCCGACTAGAACAAAGGAAATATTTTTTGTTAGTTGCAAATATAATAGCTCATTTAAAAGAAAATTTATTGGGAATAAGTTTTGGGTTGTCGATGTTTATGTAATTGAGGGTTTCTGGCAAAAGTAACTACTTGAAATCCTTTTTTTATACAGCAGAATAGTCATTGCTGAATTGGTTTGGTTTCGTTTGTCGTCGTAAGATGCGGCAGTCCTTAAAAACTAGCCAACCCGTAATGGGCCAGCGTGTTGGGTTATTGCCCAATCTCTCCATGTTATATTGTCTACATGTGGGACGTTCATAGGCTGATGATGAGAAGCATACTAACTTCGTAGGGCATGAGAAACATGTTGTTGTCGGAGCGGCGGCCGAAGCGCAGGCGCATCGAGGGGGCTCGCACGGCGCGGTCTTGCTCCTTTGGATAAGAAATAAACAATATTAGAGTTAAGTCATCAACTTTATTGGTAAAGATGTGAAGATGCCGGCCAAAAAGAAATAATGATGTTTTATGTTAGAACTCTTCTAAGTATTCATGGTTTCTATCCTTCACTTCTTCTTTCATGATGGATTGAACATTCAAATACAAATGATAAGTTCTAGCATAACTTGACATTATGAATATCTTTTTACACTTTTACATGGGCCTCCAGGTGCCAGTCTAACATAAAAAGTAAGGTTTTTGTAACTGCAGGATAAAATAATATCTTACAATCAATTTAATTATAATAATAGGAGAATAGTTCGTACACAGTGGCCTTTTCAGAAGCCTTAAGCTGTTCTTCACTAAAATGTACCGTATTGTATAGTATCTTATTGGGTATGCATGCCTAAACCAAAGTTTATATTTTGACAATGAAGTACTGCGTAATATGCTGTGACACAGGGGTTAAATCAGGGTCCAACATAATTGAACTATAGTTTGAGGTAGCATCAATCCTAAGTTATTTAAGTCAACAGCAAAAGACTTACACGAGTAGAAACTAGCGAGACCCAAATTATTTATAGGTATATGGTGTATATGTAAAAGATGTTTACCTCAATCGCAGTATCTAACATCTTACATTACATTAGATATCAAATTTATATGTAGGTACTTGATAGTTTAATAATATACACATTGAGGTACAATAAACTAGAGAATACACCGCGAAGCAAGTTTGTGCGCACTAAGGTGCAGTCCACGGGCTGCAAACGCCTCAGTGATTGCGCGTGATTCAAGCGATTGTGGACCTTGCGGCTGCACCTTAGTTGCGCACAAACTTGCTTCGCGGTTTGTCTTCTCTAGTTTATTGTACCTCAATGAATATACATAATATATTCCGTCCCTTCCAACTAATAACTGAGTAAGAAAATTAGGTAATCTACTAAACTCCTACTCTTTCAAGTGTTTACTTATAGTAGAGGATCCGAGTATACAACGACCTTCACCGAGCGGTTAATGGATGAAAAGTATTTTATATCAAATTTAATGTGTTAAAAATATATACCAGTACATGATTAATTAAATATTAAAAAATGTTTTAAATATTGCACTTGTTTCGTTATTAGATAAATTACATAGGTACCAATCGAAAGTATGAGGCCTCTATAATATGCAAACGTTAGGTTGACTATTTTTTTCCTGTCATAACATTGGGTAGGCAGGTGTAAACAGGCAAGTCAATATTAGTAATTTGCAACCGTCTGGTTAAATAAATAAAATTTATGTTTATATAAAGATAAGCTCATTACAAACACACACACACCAAAAAAGTGCAATGTAAAAAATATATATTTTTTTATATTAAATTAATCATTAATGGGACTGGACTGAAATTTTTCAGTCAACCCACTCGCGATATATTATTTAACATATTAAATTTGATATAAAATACTTTTCATCCATTAACCTTCTCGGTGAAGGTCGTTCTTTACTTGGATCTTAGACTATTAGTAAACATATCCTAAGCATACATTATACATAGTAGGTATTTTCCTTTTTATAAGCCTCAAATAAAACGAATCCTTTTTAAAAAGATCGCAGTACTTACAAGAAAATTCTAGGCAATTCCCTAAACACTTCTAACCTCAACCTTACGCATTAGTCAAAGTATATTAGGTACTGTCGAACAAAATGTATCCATTCGTCATAAAAATGGGTCAATCGTCGTAAAGCGAATAGTGGCTTGTTAGGCCAAATAACTTCATTAGGAGGTTTACACCGCATTGAGGATTTTACGAGCGACGGCGGCGGGTCGATGGCTTTGTCGACCCGAGTGCCTAGTTTATTCACCATTCGATCAGGAAAACGCGAATTTCTACTTATACTATTTTGGCAACGCTTCCAAAGGATCTAGTCCGAATTTTATTCACTTCTAGCTGTCCGCCCGCGACTTTGTCCGCCGCAGAAACAGCCCTTATCACTTGACGAATTGCCAAAAACTCTTTGATAAAAAATTTATCCTGATAAAAATAAACACAATTAAATAGAATTTTCTAAATATGTGCAGCCATTTTGAAGTGATTCGCGAACATAGCGGCAATTGGTTTTTGTTTATACTATAGACAGGTATGATCAAAGGTCAAGACAAAATAAAAATAGAAAATTGTATGACACAAATGTAAATCGCCTCGTTTGTCACCAGGGGGTGATGCTTCAATGCCATACAACCAAATTTTTCCTTAGCGTGATTCTATAATGAATTAAACTCATTCTAGGCCACATTTATTCTATTTCTACCTATACCTACCTACTACCTACCTGTACTTATTTGATTTTATTGTGATTTTATTTAAGGTCACTTATGTATCGTATTTCAAGCAAAATAGTCTTTGTCTACCGGTAAATATTATGTCGATTTTCTAGTCACTCTGCTGACAAACGAGGTGAGTTTCAATTTTAAATATTTTCTCGTTTTCCTTAACCTGATCGAATGTTTAATAAAACTAGGAAAGCCCGGATTAAGCAGGCACACGTGTGGTACTCATTTCACAATTTCACGGTGGTTTGTGTCTTTAGATAGAGGGACAAAAGAAGATAATATCAAATGTGACAATGACCTATCTGTATAAGCATTTCTTGTAGCAAAGGGGTCTCCTACGTGTGTTCGAATCTATACTGCGAAAATTGTTACCTCGATGTCGTTAGATCGATGTTATGATAATGCGATGCCTTTACTGCGACGACTTTTTAGTTTGAGGTTTCTATACATCGAACACCTTAATGCCCGGGTTACACGAGGCTAGTTTTTCAAGCTAGGATAGCGTCAGTAAGCTAGCAAGCTAGTACTTCTGGCTCATTTCTAAGCTAGTAAGCTAGTTTACAAGCCAGGACAGTTTTTAATAGGATGGAGTTCTATTTCTCAGGCTAGTAGCGCTCCCTACCACTGATTTTACTATATCTGGTTTGTGTACTATCTCATGTGGCCGGCGAAGCAAGTTTTCAGTTGGCTAGTAAGCAGGAACCACGCGTTTCGTTTATTTTTGTAACTGCGACGTGTTTTTAAGGTTTTAAAATGCTCAAACTAAGTACGGAGATTAACTTAAAGTTGTGACCATGAATGTCTGTGTAACGCCACCCTTTCAAGTTATAAAAACAAGTCTAAACGTGATTCAGCAATACAAAAAATTTGTGGCGAATTAAAGACAGTGGGTATTGATAGGATTACCAAAGAAATAAAAAATTTAAGAGCTATATATTCTCAAGAACTAACAAAAATTTTCGAAGTAACTCTTTCAGTCGAGTAGTGTTTGGTTTTCGCAGCCTGACCGCAACCGCTGTACCGCCCCTTAGGTATGCGCGGGTGGTGGGGGGAGTGGGAAGTAAAGAGCATGAACTCACATGAGATTCGTAGTGTCAGACAGATCTTACGATATCGAAGCACAGTTTATTGAAACTTTATATTTACGAGTATAATTACATCCAATCCGTTTTTGTCCAGTATGATTTTTAGATAAGTACAATTAAAGAATCAATATAAATGAAATAAATCTTTAATTCTTGGAAATATATAATATAAACTTTCTTTGTTTGCTTTTCTTTTATTAAAATATTCGGCCACTTTAAAAATGACAGTCTTGATTATCTCGAGATAATGCACGACCCATTTTTAGATATTTTATCTCATGTGCGTCTGACACAATAGTTGCCGCCGTGAGCGATGACGGCAGAATGACAAAATGGAGCAATTGTTTCGCCCCCCGCCTCGTCGCTCGCATACCCAAGGCGCGGTACAGCGGTAGCGGTCAGACTATAGTTCATTTTGGACGTATGGTCAGGTCACCTCAGTCACTGCAATCATACATTAAAATAATCTAGCCTCATGTAAACAGAACTAACATGTTCCAAGCCAGGACAGTTTAGTAGAGAACTAGCTTACTATCCTAGCTTGAAAAACTAGCCTCGTGTAACCCGGGCATTACTCGACGCCTTGTTTCTCCCCGACGCTTGTTTCTCCGATGTTAGGTTAGTTCGAAAATATTTTGCCAATGAACTTATATTCATTTATTCAATACATTTTTCTGCGAGCCAAATCGTCGATGTTAGTATGGCACGATAGTATGGTTAGTACGTATGTATTGGCAGCTTGAAGTGGAACTAGGCCAGGCACGACTGCCGCATGTCGGACGAGCTACTAAACTCACCACTGAGTGAAGCCCATGCAAGGTTAGACGTCGTCTCGGCAGGCCCTGGAGATGGCGGAACGAGCTGAACTTCTTTCGGAAGGACTGGCAAGTTACAGCCTTACACCGGGGAAAGTAGAAATAGGGAAGGGAGGCTTTTGCCGGATGTCGAAAAATGTATTGGATAAATATTTTCGAACAAACGTAACATCGGACAAACAAGCGTCGGAGAAACAAGGCGTCGAGGTATAATAGTGTTTGATGTATAAAAACATCGAACTAAAAGTCGTCGCAGTAACAAGCCATCGCATTATCAGAACATCGATCTAACGACATCGAGGTAACAATTTTCGCAGTATAGTGTTTCGAACAGACGTAAGGGACCCGTAGCAAAGTATTGCATAAAATGATAATAAGGTAAAAGAATTGGCAGGAGTTAAGAATTTAAAACACAATTGAACGTTCATCTCTCTTCATGTAATTGTTTTTGTTTCAGGTATGGATTTATTGTCTTTGTTTTTCGCGTCATTAGGATAAAAGGGAAGGTTTCCTTGATTACAAGACGTAATGTTGATTGACGTAAAATTGACTACTTACTTTAGAATGGAGCGTATTCGTGATTTGTTTACCATCAAATGCTAGAGCTTTATTTCTCTTTTCCATTATCGAAAAAAAATACATTCAACTTTTATCAAATTCTCAACCCAAGTTACAACTTTCACAAACCACTCATTTCTAAATGGTGAAAGCTATGGGAGCAAATGGGATAAATTGAAAAGCAATAACGAATTTTACGATCACATAAAGTCTGAGATTAACTGTGATAAACCTAATAAGTACTCACCAAGTACTAAAATTCAAAAAGATTATTAACATTTTGAAATGGTTTTGATTTAACGATTTTAATATTTCCAATCAGTACCGTACCTATATTTTTTAATGTTTTTATTATTTGTGCCATTATTAATGTTACAAACTTGCACTGCAACATAGTTCATGAAAAATGTTCATTCCGTTGTGGTCTTTTTTATAACAGTCATTAAAACTATAACTTTCTATAGAAATACGAGTACCTCAGATAAAAATAGATAATAATTGTTAGAAGTGGTACCTACTCGTGTAGTAAGTAGAGACCAACTTAAAATAGTTATCAAAATAATACTCACACTTACAATGTCTTCATACTATGCCAGCGCTTCTACGTATTTGTTATTTGCTAATATTGTTTTTGATGATATTGCATTTGCATACATAGAGGATTCAAATGATGACCATAGAAGGACCATAGCTTTAGAAACAACCTGAATATATTTGGAAAGTGTACTAACCACTTCTCGGATAGGTAGTAGTGCGCGAACATCTAGCGGTCAGAAAATTACGCCAAAGGGTTAATCAGAGCAAAGAAACAATGACTTGAACTTGAATGAAAGGTTTTGACACGATTCATTCAATGAATTACAAGAAGCCATCTATAGGACGTTGCATATTTATTCCAAGACAGACACATGATGTGTTCGTAAGAGTTATTGTTGGGGGAGATATACAAGACAGAATGTTAACCAGGATAGCAGTTACTGAAAGAGCTGCTGGACGTATCATAAAGTTAAGGAAATATTAGTGTTCCTCATGGCATTAATTTGAGCTCGGTATTTCAGACATCAGGCAGAAGGTGGGTACATCTTCAATTCTCAAAATAAACATACCACTTGCGAGAAAATGTGTGGGACAGCGTGCTCATCAGAACGGCGGCCAAATCGTAGACGCAGAGGCGTGCGGGCCTCACGGAGCGAGAGCAGCTCATCTTGCTCCATGGAGTCAGTGAGGGGCGAGTGTACCTCCTGCGGGAACACATGGGGTACGGCGTGCTCGTCCGAGCGGCGGCCGAAGCGCAGGCGCACTGGCGTCCTGGTCTCGCGGAGGGACATCAGCTCGTCCATTTCGTCCAACTGAAACAGACAGTTCTCGTTCAGCTATAATCATATAATCACAAATACATAATTTCTTCATGTGAAACTGCTGAGTGCTGCTCTGGCAGCGGCTTATTAGTAGAATACTACCGCCCCATCTATTCCCATGGGTGTCGTCAAAGGCGACTAACGGACCAAAGATTGCACATACATCCAACAGCATAGAGCGGCGATGTGCTCACCACCTGTCACGCTGAGCACATGTTCAGTTATCATTTGGTGAAACGTGGACTGTGGCGGTGGACTGCTTTTGCGGTCCTAATTGCGTATGGTCTCTGACTTACTTTTCGGCGATTATAGTCGTGAATATTTGTATTTATGTATAATTTCTTCCTTCCTTCCTTTCTGTAATAGTCCTTTAAACGAGGTGTGTTTAGGCAACTGGCAAAACGAGGACTACGGTACAATTCTGCTTCACTAGCTGTCATCGCATCTGGACTTCGGTTCTGCTTAAAATCAGGAGAAGCGAATTCAAATGTCTAATTAAAAAAAAATATATAAATGCACAATAGCCCCTGTGTGGATTAAGTTACTGCGTTCATTACATCCGGCGCGTCCGGCTTAATCTTATCTGAAGTAAAAGCATTTAGATTGGTTTTAATTGCTTTATGAATATCCGTATGCGATTAATTTTAAGTCCTCGTTACAAGCAGATAAGAAGGACGTTTTTGTTGTTAAGGGACCGTAGGTAAGTAGGATTAATTTTAAAACGCAAAAGCATTCGGGAAATGTTGCAAAAGTAAACACTAACAATCTTATGTTGTGGCAACACTTTTGTTATGCTTTGGTCCTTTTCTAATTAAGATTTTGAAGATTAAGTATTAAGATTAAAATAAAGGCTTACGATAAATTGCTCTTTTATAAAAGTTATCCTTTATCTGGTAGTCGCAATATACATGCTACAATAATTTGAAACTTATTGAGTTGTAATAGAATGGAAAACCAATAAAAAATATTTAATGCTGTACCAGTTAGGGTTAGCTAGACCTGCACTTTGCAATAATGTTTTCACAAGCCGATGTTGCATTTAAAAAAATAAAACATCATACATTGTTATTTTACCCTCAAACCCAAGCGGTCGCATGAGACCGCACCTACAAAAACACACTTGACTTTGTACCGTGTTTTCATAGACTTACAGACTACTTTAGTATGAACAAGTTTGGTTATTTCGGTTCTGTGGTTCATCTTATGTATTGTTATCGCACAATATAGCATAGTCTATGCTCCATTCTGTCAAATTTGACGTTGACAGTTACTGTCAACCAATTGTCAAAAAAATCCAAGAGTGAGTGGTTAAAAAACAGCGTTCTGTTCAACAGAAAAGTAAAACAATAAAACGAATAAATCGCAACACAACAAAAAATTAAACGACATCCTATAAAAAGAGAACATTCACGATATGGATTGAATTATGGAAACTTATCAAAGGGAGACATAGGATAAGCCCTTTTTACGAGCAAATACTGGCAGGACAATAAAATTGCTTTTGAGCGTTCATAAGACGGGGGAGGGATCGTCGTAGCGTCTCATCATTATCATGCGTTGCGCAAACTGGACTATTTATGTAGGTAGAGGTATTATGTTTAACCCACCAACCAGCATTGGGCTAGCGCACAGTGGGTCGAAACTGCTATATGAGGGAAGTAGCGATCATTTTTCAAATTCTATTTAAAAAAAAACCTATCGATATTTTAATGAATAAATATTTTAAAACCTTTTTCTCTTAAACTGATAGTTTGGCTGAAAAAAAATATTTTTAATTTTCATTGTATGGAATAAAACAGATACTGCTCGATTTCGACCAAGTCTTGACAGATCTTGCTTTGTAACTACTTGGGCCTTATTCTATAGCTTATTGACTATAATCCTACACTATTAGCCCGCACCTGAAGTTGCCCTTTCAGAAGTAATGTGGATCCGAAACATAAACAAAAAAGTAAGTGAAATGAATTTGTAAAAATGATCGCTACTTCCCTCATTTAGCAGTTTCGACCCACTGTGCAGCGTGGTGGGCTATGGCCTAATCCCCTCTGTGTTGTTGATCATGTGAGAACGCGTGTGCCCAATAATTCAGCAGTGGTACGTTTACCGGCTGATGATGATGATGTTTGATCAACATACATAAATAACGAAGGGTTAGTCAGAGACTAGGCAATGAGGACCGCAAAAGCAGTTTTCTGCCATAGTCCACTTTTTTTTTTGACTGCATATGTGCTCAGCGTGACAGGTGGTGGGCTCATCGCCGCTCTATGCTGTTTTAGTCGCCTTTTACGATACCCAAAGAGATCTTTCACCGCTACACGGTACTTATACGTTTGATCAACCTGCCATTCACTGCCAGCTGCTTTTATATTTTTATTATTGAAATTTTGCATTCACAATGCTATATAGATAGATATAGGATAAAATATTTACTAGAAAAAATCAACCAGTCTCAGGAAGCTCGAATGGGATTCGAACCCCATTCGAGCTTCCTGAGACTGGTTGATTTTTTTTCTAGTAAACATTTTATGCTTTTATATTATGTTGAATCTTCGTGGTAGAAACCCTATTTTAGTTTTTTTGTCCTAGGGTTGTAAGTTGCATTTTTGTATTCAGATAGTCATTCTCAGGTACTGGCTTTAATGAGAATTCCGGATAAAATGGGTTTTCAGCCTTATCATATATCTTTACTAAGCGTTGGACGAGATGAAATTTTACGATTGGGAAAGGCAAGACAAGCCGGAATCGTATCTGCAAACTTATCGATATTATCCACTCTTACTTTGTAAGCCAATAGCGCCTTAATCTATGTTAACAACTAAGTCTCAACCAAATTTGCGTAAATCTATACATATTTAAATAAAAATGGGTTATTCCACTTGACTCCAAAGCCATTGTTCTCAAAACTTCACCGTCCATTATATTGTTTCCACTTCGACTCCAAAATGATTTTAGGCATATAATTTACATGAAGAAATATGTACGGGAGGTAAGATGGTTACTTAACTACTTAAGGTTTAAAGTTCAATAAAAACAAAGTTTACGTATTAATAGAATTGTAATTATTTAAAAATTAACTTATATTTATTAAACTCTTAATATTTGGTGACATTAGGAACTATTTTGACTTTTGACTTTTGATTGGCAGAACTCGCAGACGTGAATGGCTTCGTCGTCATCGTCGTCAATTGCTGCACAGCTATTATGTGCCCATTTCCCACAACTTCTGCACGATATCCATCCTTCAATGGAAGTGGAATATAACTCCATACTATACATACATGGCGTGTCATTTTCTTCTCAACTTTTATTTTCAGATGATGAGACTCTTGGTCGTTTTGCTATTTTGCTCTAACGTGATTTTTTTACTTGAGATTGTTTTACCAGATTTTTTCTGCTTTTTCAATTGATCTATACTTTTTTTCGTTTCTATTTTCTCTAGTTTCTTTAGGTTATCATCTTTTTACATCTGTGCACCGACCTCTAATTCTTATTTATAGGGAGAAGACGTCATAATTGCTGTTTTTCCACGTTTTCTGGTTACTGGTGATGTTCTTTTGGTAACTGGCAATGGGAATAGCTGTATCGGAGAAGACAAGGCGAAGCTACTGTCACTTTTGTCGCATGACGGCGCTTGAGATGGTTGCTGACTAAGTTGGAAGTTTAAAAACCATAAAAAGCACACAAATTAAAACCTACTTCATTCGAACCAAACAAAAAAATCATTATCATTCTCATTTTGAGACAAGATAGGGTAGTCATTACCCCATTACCTCTATATTCTGTCCACGTAAATAAATACTTTTTCAAAGCAATAAATTACTCTTGTCACATAAAAAAAAAGACGTCAATAACATTTAGTGGTAAAATCAACCTCAAAGGGCAACAAATAAAGTACTTTTCCTTTTATTGCCTTTTGAGGGAAATAGGAGCTCACTTCTCAAGTGCGCTGTTATTTACCGAGACACATTTTTAGCGCCGACCTGACATCTAGTTGTATTGTTGATCGAAGAGTTTAACCGTCAATCACAGCTACACTTCATTATTCAACTAACCACAGTCATGTGTTAAATCCAGAATAAATATGTTAAGCACTTTGCAGTAAAACACTTTTTCCGAAATATTTCGAGATGCGTGATTGCTATCACTGATAACTGGGCGACTGACAGGTGGCATGGCGGCGCATCGAACGATGCCTACGCGGCCGTGATAGGTCAATTTGAACTGTGTATTTCGCTGGGTACCCCGTCTCACCCGCTACACCGTCTTTCCACCCGCTACCCAGCCTTACCACTTTCTCCCCTATTTCAATTCCACTTAACTCCAAAATAATTTTGGTAGAATCAACAAATCTATTCAAAACTTATATTGTTATAAAAATCTTAGAGTCAAATTGCAATGATTTAAATATAAAAAAAATATTTACTAAAAAGTGTTTTTGAGTTAAAGTGGAAAGTATTTTGGAGTTTAGTGGAATAACCCATAAAAATCAATTGCCACTAACGCTACGCGACCCGGTTCTAAAAGCGGTGAAAGAATACTGCCACCCCCTCTCTTCCCTTGGGTGTTGTAAAAGGCGACTAACGGACTAAAGACTGCACATACATCCAACAGCTTAGAGCGGCGATGGGCTCACCACCTGTCACGCTGAGCACATGTGAAGTCGCTATTTGGTAAAAAGTGGACTATGGCAGAGGACTACTTTTGCGGTCCTCATTGCCTAGTCTCTGACTAACCCTTCGGGGATAAATGGTCGTGATTATTTGTATGTATGTGCCTATGTATGTATGTATTTTTCGAAAACGGGCGGTTTACGGGGGACGAAGTCGGGTGGGCTGCTAGTTCATGATAATTATGAACACTCTGCTCTGTATTAGAAAGTCACAGATACTTACATTAAGAAATTTTAGCTGCTACATTTCATGAAGCATGTTAAGCTTCATAGAGTTTAAATTCAAAATCATATTTTGTACTTTATGACCTTGTAACGACATTTTTTTTTTTGTAAATGTTGCCACAGCTAAAAAATGACGCCCTGAATGGGCGGTAGGTTTAGGTTGTAGGTTTTTATTTTATTATTCTACAACGGGTAGCGCTTGGCCTTCATCTCACCTGATAGTAAGTGACGATAAGGCCGAAGGTGGAACCGCGCTTCACCCGGAATCCTCAACCACTGAGGAACTGGCTATCTTATCTCTATTGTCGGAACACAACAATGCTATAACATCGTTGTTATGGCGACAGACTAAGATAAGATGGTGGTAGCTAGCCACTCGGACTTAATAGCCCTACCACCAACCAAAACGAGCACACAAAGATGTACCCCCCGCTGGGAATCGAACCCGGGACCTCTGAGTCTGAAACCGGTGGCTTAGCCACTAGACCACAGAGGCGGTTACATTTAGGCGGTTAAAAAAGATTTTGGCGATGCAAAGTACTAATTAATTGAGTTTATTTAATAAATATATTTTGAGTTTAAGGTATTACAGGACCTTTATGTTCTATTTAATTATATTTTAATTTTACTCTCAACTGTTTTACTACATATCTATCTAATTATAAGTTCATACTACTACTAATACTACTTGTCTAATCTAATTCTAAGTTCATTGAATTAAGGTTTCATCGTCTCATGATCATGGATTCCGTCACAATCGCTTTGATCTGTCTTCGTTCCGCTGAATGCATATAGGTACGTACTACTTTAACTTGGCTCTCCAATCGCTTTCAAGTTTTTTACTACTTATTTCCAAACCTTTACAGGGTCCGAAACGTCAGAAAACTAAAAAACTATTAAACGCGAGTTTATCCGTAAAAAGTGTTTCATTTCAATGCAGTGTAGTGCTTGCTTAATCCTTAAAAAACATAATACTTATTTCCAAATTAATAGCTTTTTTTTTTTAACCCTAAGAAATGCCCTTACGCATACCCATCGGACTGGGGCGCCCGATGGGTTATGTGGGACTCGCCTGAAGGGCCCTACGCACTAAAACTTAGGGATGCTCAGAACTTCCGCCAATGAGACTCGAGAGCCACGGGAATTCATCTGGTGACTCAACCGCGGCTCGAGTCAGCGGGCCGTCACCACGGACGGACGCCTTGAGGCCTTGCCTCACCAGAGGGCAACCTGGAGCATATCAGGTTGCCCTCCGATACATTTGCGAACCACACGCGCGGATGTAGGGCTCCCCCTGCCCGTACACCCGCGGTTCGCTAAGGGGGGGGGGGAAGAAGCTGGGCAAACCCACGCCTCCTTCTCCCAGCACGCCTGCGGCGGATTCCGTCGGAAAGTGGATTCACTTCCCTAGCCCTCTCCGCCGCCTCCTTCTGCGTTAAGATGGTTTCGCAGAAGGAGAGTACCGCGTCCCACGACCTTTTAGCGGCCAGCATGGCCGAAACCAATACTGGCAAAGAAAGGTCGGGACCTACGACCGCGCATAGCTGCGCGCGCTCAGCCGACCAGGCTGGGCATGCCTCCAGCGTGTGCAGAGCAGTGTCGTTTGACATGCTGCACTGGCGGCACGCCGTCGTCGGCTCTCTCCCCGCTATTCGGCACAGATACCTCCCGAAGCAGCCATGCCCCGTGAGGACCTGCACCAAGCGGAAGGAGAGTGAGCCCCCCTTGCGACCGACCCATCGCGCCAGGACGGGCCGGATCGCTCTTCCAAATTAATACCTAAAGTAAGCTTATTTTTTTTATAAAATATGTTTACGCTCACACTAATTATTTAGACCAAGATAACTATTTTATTTAGTTTGGTAAGATAACGTAGGTACCTACATAAACATAGAAAAAACACCGAGACCCGAAATCTATTTAGAAAAACAGTTTTATCCTAAATTGACCCGACCGGGAATTGAACCCAGGACCTGTAACCTCCCCACCCCGTTATAATTTCTATACCTAAATCTAATGCCTTTCACACCTATATGCCTAGTCTACCTTATAATACATACACACATCCTCGCCGCTTTTACCTTAACTTAACTTATTATCTAATTCATAAAACTATTTAACCTAATTTATCTACAATCTAATGGTTGTGTTTGTAGTTTTGTGTAGTGCGTAGTGTTTGTATGATGATGAAACCTTAGCATAGCTTAATTCTATTTGCAGTGAATTTCAATCAAGCAAGGTAATATTATAATAAATACTATTTTGGCCAGATCGTCTAGTGAACCCTCCGTTGTTAACCGCATTTAAGTAACTCAAGTTCTTTCGTGAAAGTTTAGTAATTGTCTTATCCCTGTGTTAAATTATTTTCTCCTGACCTAATTACCTACCAGTCTATAGATCATAACATAGATATGTGTAGCCTAGCAATGACTCCGTCTGAACTGTGACCTAAATCCTTCACTGCAGCTGCGGGGAAGATTTGTAACCACTCAGAGATAATCAGATGATAGCTTAGCTTGCAGGTATTATTATTTATTAAAAGTAGCATGACAATAAGAAGTCTTGTGCAATTTACATGACATACTAGAGGATTCTGGTAATTTAATAGCCCCTCCCCGCTATTAGCATGCCGACCAGCTCATTGTATTATATCAGCCCTGACCAGATTGAATTTAACTTTAATTATTAGCTTGTGCCTTTAATTCTTTAAAACTGAGAATTTACATCTCTCCTCAAAATTTAATTTCATTTTACATTATGAACTAAGTGTTAGCAATTTAAATTCTTATTATTCCACATAAATCAATAGAGTTTATCTCAAGGCTTGCTATCATCCAAATATCCTTTTCACATTAAGAACTTAATTGTTTAATGCAATAACTATGTCTTATGAAATCACTTATTGAACAGATGTGGGACGCCAACATCCTACCGGACACTTATTCCTCTGATTATTGTGTCTATTATAGGAGATCACAATATAACAATATTAGCTTACTGTCCTCTTGTCTTATTAGAAAGTTAATATTCAGTTCTATATAGGGTGGATAATTTAATCAAACGCCACTTCAGGCGGTGGCTAAAATAGAATGCTATTAATACAGGTAAAATTACCTTTATTTACTCTTAGTATTTATTATACCGGTCTTATAAAGTTCCAATATAACTACATTGGATTGGCTGCATTGGCAGATTATCACATCTTAAGTTTATTAAAGGATGTTTAATTCATTCAATATCCTTGACTTTTAGGAAGTGAACTTAAATAGAATACTATCTTTTGAAGTAAATTACTTTGGGTTACTCTTAGTGTTCATTATACAGATCTTATAAAGTATAAGTACATCTCAAGTTTATTGAAAGATGTTTAATTTATTCAATATCCTTGACTTTTAGGAAGTGAACTTAAATAGAATACTATCATTTGAAGTAAATTACTTTGGGTTATTCTTAGTGTTCATTATACGCCATCTACTAAACTTCTCCGTAAACACAAGCTGCCCGATCAATACGGAACACAAAGTTTCAGCTACGCGCCAATAGAGGACACTATATTTAACGCCATCTACCAAACTATCACGTAAACAGAAAGAAGGAAGATAATCTAATTAACAGAGGGCGCTGTCGCATCAGACAAGCAACAATATTAATCTACCTATTGCAATTACCAATCACCACAAAATGACGCAATATTGTAAAGGATGTAAAAGATTAATAACGCATAGAAGAAATTTATCGTGTTTCATTTGCAAGCAAACATACCATATCAAATGTACAAATGTTGCAGAGAAATTGTTTTACTTGATGACACCAGACAAAAGAAATAAGTGGAGATGTAATGAATGTATTTCTAACTCAAAAACAAAATTGATCTGTAGCACACCCCACACCACACCACATAAACAAACCGATAATATACCTAAAACAGTGTTGAACAAAACAAAACTATATGTAATGTTTCAACAAGTAACTCTTTTCAATCTTTAGACGATACATTGGACAATACAAGTTCTGAAACAGAAAACAGCAAGTACATCAATAGAAGTTGCCCTAACTTAAAACCTTGTGAAGATGATGTTCAGCTAATGAAGAGCAAGAATAAGACTTTGGAGACCAAATTACAAATAGCTGAAAATGAAATTGAAAACTTGCTTTCGGAAAATTATGTATTGAAAAATCAAGTTGACAAATTCAAGATTAAAATTCAAACTCTCGAACAAATATGCAAATCTACAAATATGAATAGTACGAAGTATAAAGAAAGTCCATCTAGAAAAAATACCCCGTTGAAACCCCAGCAACAAGTCAGTACAAAGAAGAAAGTATTACTAACGCCATCTAGCGTCGAAGCTATTAAACCAGAAAGTAAAATTACAGTGACAAATCAAGAAATGAAAAACTCTAATAATCAAAATATATTATTCGAGAAACCACTTTATTCACAAACTATACAGAGAAGTGAAGACGACGTAAACCCCGGAAAACCAAATAAAATTTTCATTGTTGGGGATGAGCAAGTACTTGGCTTATCACAGCGGATTATTAAGTATAGGAACAATAAATGGAATGATAATTTCCAGACGTTTGCTTTCATTAAGCCGAATGCATCCTCGTCTGATGTCTTAGGCTATTGTAAAAATTTATGTAATAAGGTTAGCATGAACGACTTTGTTATTATTTGTGCTGGAAACAACGACTCTAACTCTCTAAGATTACTTAGTAATTTATGCATAGCTTTGAATTGTCTTAAAAATACTAATATTCTGCTGCTGCCGGTAAATATGAATAATAACCTTAATGAAATTATGCTTAACACGGAATTAAAATTACTTTCTAAGATTCATGACAATTGTACCTATATTGACACAAGTTATTTACTTGAACAAAGACATTTTATGTTCTTAGCATGTAATAAGGTAAACACGCACATTGATTATTTAGCCTATAAAACTCAATATTTATCATTTGACAACATTAAGCTACGTCTTAAGAATATGCGATTGTATAATAATAATGTAATAAAACCTAAATTGCAACTATGTAAGGGAACTATTCCGTTCTACTTCCCAGTTTTAAAGAAAGTAGATACCAAGGAAAGCACCCTCTCGGTTTCTGTCAATAAAAATGATAGTGAAGGATTTTTTCGTGAGTAACCATAATAAAACGGATAATAATAAGTTAATAATATTTCATCAAAATTTTGCTGGATTATTGAACAAGCAAGATGCATTACACGTTGCTTTGCAGGAATTTGATGATAATAGTAATCCCATACATATTTTGTGCATTACGGAAACATTTTTGAACCGTGAGGATATTAAAAACATTAAAATTAATGATTTTAAAGTAATATCATTTTATTGCAGACCTCACGAAAGAAGAGGAGGTGTATGCGTATTGGCTAGAGAAGAGATATCTTGTTATGCGATCGATTTGGATAACTATATATGCTATAAAAGTTTTGAGTGTTCGGGTGTAGAGTTAACAAATTATAATCTTTTAATTATATGTATTTATCGTACACCAAATTCCGACATTGACGTTTTTTTTAGCAAGTTGGAGGCGTTACTGCTGCACCTATATAAAAAGCGTGAAAATAAATAGTTTTATGCGGTGATCTAAATATTGACTTACTCAAATCAACTCCATATAGCACTAGATTATCGGATTTGATTGGCTATTTCAATTTAAAATTTCACATCACATCCCCAACCAGAAAAACATCGTGTATAGACCACTTCATTAGCAATATTCCAAAAGCCGTAGGTACCGTACACTACTTAGCTATTTCCGACCATGAGACGGGACAAACTTTACAAACAAAACTCAAGCTAAGTAAAACAATAAAACAATGGTATGAGGAAAAGAGAGATTTAAGTGATACAAATATTAAGAAATTCCATGATTGTATATCTAAACTGACCTTTTCTAACGTTATGGAAACCTGGGATACTAATACTGCTTTCTCACTACTACATGACACACTGAAAATGTTTTTTGATCTGTGTTTTCCGAAAATAAATATAAAAATTAACAATAGAGGAAATAAAGTTCGCTGGATAACTCCTGGTATAAGAAATTCATGTAGAGAAAAACGGAAACTCTACCTTAAATACCACTACTGCAGATTGAAAAAGAGTAAAGAAGAAGCTAGACGTAAATATAAAAAATACTCAAGAATACTTAAAAATTGCATTTTAGATACACAGAGAAGAGGAAATATTTATAAAATAGTTAATTCTAAGAACAAATGCAAAGCTGCCTGGAACATAATTAATACCAGATTACAAAACTCTTGTAAAGATGAGATTAATAATATTAAATTCGGCAATAATTTATTTGATAGCCCTATTGACATTGCAACTTTATTTAACGATTATTTTATTGACATTACTATTAATAATAACCAGACATTAAATTCATTAAATGATATGCCAATTGACATGAGCGGACCTTCCTTCTTTTTCTACCCTACTACCCCAGATGAAATACATAAAATTATTCTCACCCTAAAAAACACGAATTCAGTGGGATACGATGAGATACCAACAAAAATATTAAAATTAATAGCTTATTTTATAGCGCCCGTGATGAGTCATATCATAAATATTTCTTTTAATCAGGGCATCTTCCCAGATAAATTAAAATATTCGGTAGTTAAACCAATTTACAAAAAAGGAGATAAATCGGATCCGAACAATTACAGGCCCATTACACTGATTCCAATTATTGCAAAGATTGTAGAAAAAGCGGCACTTATACGAATTAGTAAGTTTTGTGAGAAGTTCAAGTTAATAAATGAACAGCAACACGGTTTCAGAAAAAAAAGAAACACGACTTCAGCCATCTATAAATTAGTAACAACGGTAATGAAATGTTTGGATAGTGGAACTCCAGTTGTTGCTCTCTATCTTGATATGTGCAAAGCTTTTGATTTTGTAGAGCATAATAGGTTATGTGATAAGCTCTACAAATATGGCATTAGAGGCACGGGACTAAACTGGATAGCTAGCTATTTAAAAGACAGATACCAGTGTGTTCAAATAACAAAAACATGTAAGAACAATAATAATACATATAATAAAACAGCTTTTCGATCAGAATATAAGATCAATAGGGCGGGAGTACCTCAGGGCACGCTGATGGGTCCTTTACTGTTCACACTGTACATCAACGACTTGCCAAGTGCAACTAAGCACGAATCAATACTGTTCGCAGATGACACTACTGTTCTCATCCGAGGTAATACTAAACAAAGACCTTAACATAAAAGAGTATGAAGATGAAATTAATTTAACTTTAAATAAATTAATTGAATGGATGACATTAAATAATTTAAAAACTAACATTGAAAAATCTAAATATATGCAATTTGGTACATATCGGACGAATAAATTACAATTACAAATTAAATCTAATGATAAAAAGATCGACATGGTGCAATTAACTAAGTTTCTAGGTCTAAATATTGATGACAACTGTAACTGGAAGAGTCATGTAAGATCAGCTTGTGAGAGATTGAGTAGGTTCTCGTTTGCATTGAGGCGCCTCAGAGAAGTATCTTCTGTAGAAACTGCACTCCTAGCATACCATGCCCATGTAGCATCGGTACTACAATATGGTATCATGATATGGGGAAATTGTACCGATATTGAGACATTGTTCAGATGCCAAAAGAAATGTGTTAGATCTCTGTTTGGTGCATATCGTCTAGACTAGAGTCTTGCAGACCTTTATTCAAGAAATACAAAATTCTTACGCTGACTGGTCTCTACATTAAACAATTATGTAATTTCGTTATAGATAATATGGAACAATTTATTAAAAAGAAAATTTCTAATTACAAGCACTTTCGCCAGAGACCCGTAAATAAATTAGAAATACCAAAATTCAAACTACGCTTGCCTGACAAAAATGCCTGCGAGATGGCCGTTAAAATATTTAATGCTCTGCCTGATGATCTACGTCTGTTGGATGGCACCAAATTCAAAAGTAAACTACATAGGTACCTCACTGAAAAATGCTTTTACTCCATACAAGAATATTTAAACAGTAATTGTTGAGGGGCTGCTTTGTATTGGCTTGTTTGTGCTCTCTGTTGTTATTTAATTACATTTAAAAATATTTGCATGCTTACACTATAATAAGTAGATTTTGAAGGAAATTGTTTTTGTAAGAACACCTCATACTATGTACCCAAAATTGAAGCAAATAAAAGATATTTCATTTCATTTCATTTCATTTCATTACAGATCTTATAAAGTATAAGTACATTTCAAGTTTATTGAAAGATGTTTAATTTATTCAATATCCTTGACTTTTAGGAAGTGAACTTAAATAGAATACTATCATTTGAAGTAAATTACTTTGGGTTATTCTTAGTGTTCATTATACAGATCTTATAAAGTATAAGTACATCTCAAGTTTATTGAAAGATGTTTAATTTATTCAACATCCCTGACTTTTAGGAAGTGGACTTAAGTTAATTATTTTCCATCAACTTCCACCCCTGTCTCTCAGACCGAGTGGTTAATCTGATAGACTACTAAATCATAGTTAGTATACTTTTAGTAGGTAGTAAATTAGGTAGTTAATTATCCCTGTTAATCATTGAATCAATTACATTTAAAGTTATCTTTTACTCACTTTAATAGATGTAAATTAGACGGTACTAGGTATTAGTCTTATTGATTTAGATTGTTCCCATCGAATATTTCTATGTTTCAGATTATTAGAGTTAAGTACTTACATGTCTTAAGAGGTCTCTGACCATTAAGGTGAATTCAAATGGTATTAATGGATCATTATCAGGCTAATTAGCAGGTTGTTATCAATCAATTATTTCTATGTTTCAAATTATTAGAAGCTCATAGCTGACAATGTCTTCTTTCAACGACTTATCATAGGTTCTAAACTGGTTTTAGTTGCTTAGTTTGTATCAGCTTATTTTTACTAATATGTATTGGATGTAAACTTTCCACACCTTGAAGAGTGTAGCAATGTGAGATTGTATCGCATCCCAGGGAAAGCTAAAAAATGCCTGTTTGGTCATTTCAGTATTAGAAATCAAACATCACAGTACGGCTAAGCTTATTTGCTATATCTTTTTAGTATTTTCCTTGTAATAGGAAACCAGTCTAGACTTTTAGGTATTCCAAGTAATGATGGTACAATATTATCATACTTCTGTTAATTATTTAAAATGAATAATGAATTGGTAACAACTTTAGGAAAACAATTAGAATTTTATCGGCCTGCGGTAACAGATTACTTGCCTAGCTAGGACCCACATCACTTCATCATAATTTTATTTAGCGCCGTAACTTAATTATCCCTACCTTATTAGTCTGAATTAACCCGGCCTGGCCTTGCGGCTCAAGCTCCCATCCTATGTACGCACTGCGTGCAAATACCTTGCCTCCCATAACTAACCATATATATATCCGCCTACCTATAGATTCCTACAACTTTCCTCACTTGAAAATGCCTATATTTTGTCGAACTAACAGTCCCTTTTTGTGTACCTTGCAATCTAGGCCCGAGCCACATTTAATTTCAATTCGTGATGTGTTGTGAGAGTCGCATTGCCCCTGAAAGCAACTAACTCCTAAATGTTCTATCAGTCGAGCCAGTATACTCAGTGTGTTATTTTCCTATCACTACACTGTATGTACGGAGGTAGACTCGAAATTGGACTGGGTCATACGGGTCTACCTCCAGCTAAATGGTGTCTGACCTATCTTCAACTTTCACTAGGGAGACAACTGTCTCTCCCCCATTACTCCGTCGAAGATAGTGTATTGTTTAGCGTAATAATATAAAACGCCGATCTTATTAAATACAATCAAAGATCATCCAGACCGAAGTCTGTTGAAAGGTACATAGGTTTTCGTTGCCACCGTTACGCGTTTCCGCCGATGTACCCCGGAATACTTCATTCCGTTAACGGATTCGAGTTGCGATCGCAATAGTTTTACTTTATTAATCACTTTCAATTTCACAAATCTTAATTAATATCGCAGCTCGAATATCACTTAGCGCACTATCAAAGCTCGGACGCTATTTTTCCCGTATGAATAGTACCGCACTCTTAAATTGGCCCGCACCGCCGACGTCCCAAAATTGAATGCCCGCTAATTTTCCGCCCTTTTCCCAAGCATATTAACTTTCGCGCCATGCGCGCCTAACATACGCCCGCGCGAGTCCGCTTTTCTTCCCTTCAACCAATGGCTAGCTGTTTCCCCGATGCCCCTCGCCTTCGCGTCGCGCCACGTGGAGCTATCATCCGACCTCTCTTTCTGTCTTTTTCTCAACCTCTCGCTCGCTCATTGCCGCCTTCGCCGCGCAATTCTAAAATTTTTCCATAATCTAACCAAATCTCGTCCGACAGCCAATATTTCATCTTTGAATATCTAAATGTAGCCTTCTATTAACAATTCCCTCTCAATAATCCTCCACTTAAGCCAATAATCCTATATTTTGGGAAATTATCAAAAGTTCCGTATTCCGACCATAGATGGCGTCCGCCCGTAGGTGAACCACTTTCCCGACCCCAGAGCAGTCCCCGCGAAATTCAAAATAAAAATACGGTCCTAGTCAAGCTCACAACCTTATGACTCCCGCTAGACGCCGCCTACGTCGCAAGGGACGCGCAGAGCAGTCCCCGCGAAATTCAAAATAAAGAAGTCAAACTAGCAACCTTATGCGAAGCTCAAGTAAATAACTCACGCTAGATGGCGCCTATGTCGCAAGGAGCACACAGAGCAGTCCCCGCGAAGTTCAAACTAGAGATAAAGCGTTAGACCACGGACCATTATTCTGAACTAGTTTATTATTCCCTTTTTCATGCTTATTATATTAAATGGTGCTACGCATTAATATTTATGTTAGTGCTACTCCCACACATTCCTTACTAACGGACGGATACCATTCATTCTGTATCGTTACAGACCTCGGAGATGGCGCGACGCCAGACCCGGCGTGCTAACCACTCGACCGCGGAGGTCATCAAATTACTTTTATATTTGTTATTTTCCTATTTGACTTCAGTCTGATTCTCTTAAAACTGCTCTTAACAGTTGCAGTTTAAGACAATAAAGAAATAAAGACCGTCATCTTCTTTCTTAAGAGGGCACCGCGCGGAGCCGCGCGATCGCAAAAACTGACATAAGTCTCTTATTAAACTTCAAAGCATAATCAATCATATTTATATTTAAAATTAGAACAATTCTTCTTTGAAGTTTCAGATTTAGTAATTTGATTAGAGCAATGTTTTTATTCTGCAAAATGTACAAAACCATCACGCGCCTGTGTTAAAAATTAAAATTTACTTTTTTAAGATGGGGGCGACTTGCGCTGCGGAATATCAATACAAATATTTTCATGTAAGAATTATTGTTTCATGCGTAAATTTAAGAAAGTTGTCGAAGAAAAATGTTTTTAGAAGTCATTAGATTTATGTATTATTTGTTATTGTTTAAACAATTTGTTTCAAATTTCAACAAGGCCACGACTTTGTGCAATAATCATATGTATTGTTATTGTTGTCTAATAAAAATATAACTTCTAAATTACAAAATACATATTCCAATGACTAATAAGTTGTGGCAGAATAGCTTTTTATGTTAGTCTGCCGCTAATTAACTATTGCACGCTATTATAAGTATTTTTACAATTAAACTTTATTAGCTTGAGTTAAGGTACAAATTTAAATACCTAATAACTTACGGCAGAATAACATTATTTCTTAACTTACCATTAGCGGCAGTAATTTTTATTAAATAACCACTGGTGGCAGGCTAGACACTTCCAATCATAAATAAGTTTTATTTTTTATTTTTTACAACAGGAGGCTCTCAGCTTTCCTTTCAACTGAAAGCAAATGACGATAGGGCCGAGGGTGTAAGCATACTTCACCAGGTCTGTCGAAACACTACCCACGGCACAATTATAGGACGGTGGGGGTCACCGTCGATTTGCCACTTTGCAGAAATTTTCGTATGAAGCGTACCGCCCGCGCCCGCCCGGGTGCGTGCCCGTACCAAATAGACGACGCGGTGTGCAAGGGATTTTGACATTTAGACTAGTGAAGCGACGGAGTCCGCGATAGTACCATTACTAAGTGTTATTGCGGTTGTCTTAGAGTGGTCAAGCGGGCGGCTCGAGGTCCCGTGTTCAATTCGAAGGTCGAGCAATGTGTGTTTTCGAATTTTGCAATGCATAGCTCTGGTTTGTGATCTCCACTCCTCTAGCTGCCTTTGGCAAGCGTGGTAATAAAGCCAATCAATTGTGCTGGCTGTACTTTACACTACAGGGTACAGTAATATTAACTGATAAAATGTTTACTAGAAAAAAATCAACCAGTCTCAGGAAGCTCGCATGGGATACGAACCCACGACCTTTGGATTGCCGGTCCCCTGCTCTAACCGCTGAGCTACCGAGACCCCAGAAGACTTGCTGAATTTTTGCTAGTAGTTTGATTTACCCAGTCCCATATTAGCTTCCTGAGACTGGTTGATTTTTTTTTCTAGTAAACATTTTATTTTGACGACCTCCTTGGTCGAATGGTTTGTACACCGGTTTTCATGGTATCGCCATCTCTGAGGTCCCGGGTTCGATCTCCGGTCAGGTCAATTTAGAAATTATTGTTTTTCTACATTATCTCGGGTCTGGGTGGTTTCTATGTATAATAAGTATGTACCTATTTAAGTATTTTAAGTATGTTTATCCGTTGTCTAGTAACCATTTAACGAGTAACTTCGAAGCTTCTCTTGGGCTAGATAATTGGTGTGATTGTGGAAAAGTTTAATTTAATTTAATTTTAATTTATCCTATATCCATATAGCATTGTGAATGCAAATTTTCAATAGTAAAAACATTAACTGATATGATGGGAATTGAACCAGGGACCCCGGGTCTAAGACCAGTGGTTTGTTTAACATCTTAACCCTTTAACCACAGAATAAATAATAGTACCTTTAACGAGCACAGCATGTTGAAATTTTTCATTCGTTTTCGACCTTATCTCAATTGTATAAAGTTCAAAATATGGTGTAAATATATTTGACACTGCCCTATAAAGGGGTAAAAGGTCGCCTTTACTATTTGCAAATTTACCTATCAAGGATCTATGGCCTGTCTAAACAATTACGATATCCTTAATCCTTAATAAATTATACAAAATTAACTTTGTGCCCAAGTTGTATCCTCCACAATCCGAGTGAGAAGAAACTTTTGGGAGGCCGTCACAATCTGTTCCCGTAATGATCGAACAATACTGTAATTTTAATCAAGGAAACCGTTATCTACTTAATGTTGCCGACTATCCATTGTAACTGAATTACAAGTTTCACAACGATACGGAGTTGGGGACCAAGTAATGTTACGTTAACTTGGTCGTACGAAATCGAGGAACAGAAGAAAAATAGTGGTTATGTGATGGTTGATGCTTATGTTTTTTTAGTGGCAATGTTGACTAAGAAAACATAAGCATCAAGCACTGACAAAAATTTCGGTAAAGGTAGACGCCCAGAATGCGGAAAGTGTTTAAAATTTTACAAAAGTAGTGGTCTTAAAAATTCCGACGACTTCGTCTGCGTGAATCCAATATATCCCGTGACGAATTAAAAAAAAAATTTCACTCAAACCTAGTCCTGAAAATTTTTTACGAACACAACAAAAAATAATTAGCCAAATAGGTGCAGCCGTTCTGAAGTGATGCGCGTATAGATGTGCATTAAGATGTGACTATCGACGGCCTGCAAAAATATCTGATCATTGGTGGAAGGCATAAATGGAAGGCATATTTTTTCACTCCCGAGGCGTTTTTTTCACTCCCGAGCAGCGCTGTTTGCTGTACAAAACTCAGGTGCGATCGAGTATGGAGTATTGTTCTCATCTATGGGACGGCTCCGCTAAATACCTCCTCGATGCACTTGATAGACTGCAAAGGCGAGCGGTACGCATTATTGGAGATGCTGAGGTTACAGGACCTCCAGCTGCGTAGAGACATTGCTTCTCTCAGTGTCTTCTACCGGAACTACTACGGAGAGTGTTCTGAAAAACTTTTTGATCTTATCCCGCCCTCTCCTTGCCTCTCCCGGACTACACGTGCTGGTCTTAGGAACCACCATCATACTGTACAGACTATCAGTACTCGTACCAAAAAATTTGGCAAGTCGTTCCTCTGTAAGACCATTCGGCTTTGGAATTCTTTGCCGGCGCATGTGTTTCCCAGCTCCTACAGTCCCGGGTCTTTTAAGCGGGGCGTGAAACGGCATTTATGCAGGCCGTCATGAATGGCAGCGCTCGTTATCGTGCTTATTCCACGGTGGGGAGCGCTCTCATTATTTTGGACTGAATCAGCTGCTTACCATCAAGCAGGATGCAGTCACTATGACGAGTCAATATAAAAATAATAAAAAATATGCCTATTTATATGTCTTCCACAAATGATCAGATATTTTTGCACATCACATCTTAATGCTGGTAACTGTACAAACATTTCGGCAATTGAATTTTCTTAATATAGATAGATTAAATTACTACGCGCCACTTCTGGCGCATAAAAAAAATGTATGGCGAGGTTTATTGTGTATTCTACATTGTAAATTAAACAAATAATAGGTACTACTGATTATAATTATTTTTTGCTTTCATGCTTTTATTTTATTTTATTGTTTCACTCGGATTTTTACTTTTCTTGAGAGAGATTTACAAAAAAACAGTTAACTATGTGTCCTTCTTCCAAAAAACAGTAAAAACCCGAGTGAAATTTGATATTTGCACAATGAAATGACATTAATCTGTTTACAAACATTCTTCAACGAATTTGGCTGGAGTATAGATCGGATATAAACAGGAAGTAATACGGAAGTAGATTGACATTAAGCGCCATATTGCAAAATAGCCGCCGACAGACAAGAGGTTAAACGGCAAAGGTCTTAGCAACGTTATACCACATAGACTATGCTTGAATAAGTTGGTAAGACGTGTTGTGTAGCGGCGTGGAGAATACTACCACTCCCTCTCTTCCCTTGGGTGTCGTAAAAGGCGACTAACGGACTAAAGACTGTACTGCACATACATCTAACAGCATAAAGCCGCGATGGGCTAACCACCTGTCAAGCTCAGCACATGTGTAGTTGCTATAACCCTTCGGGGATAATAGTTGTGATTATATTTATTTAAGTAACTTGGTAGGCTTATAAATGCTACAAGACTACCATTTCGCGCAACAGTAAACACCAGCAATTAGAAATTCCCCCCCAAAGCAACTACAGTGTTAATTAGTAGAAAAGCACGGAAAGTGGACACCCTGAAACCACAGCCATTTTCTCGACAGAATCAGTTCTCCAAAAAATAAGCACTCTAAGGATTTACGTACATTTTTATGAGGTCTGCCGCATGCCTGTTTGATTGTCGTGACCTTCGATCATCTAATAGTAGAACATCGAAGGTTGTACCATTAAAATATTCGTATGAGGTTGGCAAATTGTGATGAGCTCGCATTGAATATTATCTCGTTGCAATAAATAAATGACAATAAATTTAATTGAGCCCGCTAAAGGATTTCAAATATACAAAGAAAAAAAACGATTGGAACATAGATTTCTGGATCTGTCATCGGAGGTAAAACCTCAACAGAGAACACACTTGCGGGAGTTTGCGGAGGCATGTCGGGGTCGGATCGCCTTCCGAAGCGCAGGCGACGGGACGGTGGCCTCACGGACTTGCGTGCGAGCGCATGAACGCCTAGAGTGTCGTGAGTGGTTACAGCTTTTTACTTTTCAAGGGCGTCTTAGATATTTCTGAACCTGTGATGATTGGTGGACACACTTACGGGAGTCTGCGGTGGCATGTCGGGATCGGATCGCCTTCCAAAGCGCAGGCGTCGGGACGGCGACCTCACAGACTTGCGTGCAAACGCGTAGCTCCCTGAGGGCGTCTATATGGGAACAGAGACTTCTAGGTTTGTGGTTGGACACTTACGGGAGTCTGCGGCGGCATGTCGGGGTCGGATCGCCTTCCAAACCGCAGGCGTCGGGACGGCGACCTCACGGACTTGCGTGCGAGCGCGTGGCCGTTGAGCGCGTCGTGCTGGGCCAGCAGCGCGTACAGACCTCCGAGGGCGTCCCAGTTGGTCCTACTGTCGGTGGCCGCTGCTGACGCTGGGGATAACACGGAACTATCAGAAATGTGTTTAATTGAATCATTGTATGCAGAAGCGGCTTCAGGGTTCAATTGTGGCAAAGGTTGTCAGATTTTTCGCATTTGGCGAATTCATTGGTGGTGAAGACGTGATTTTAATAATGGATGCCTTTGCCTAGCAGTAGTACAGTATATATATTATACTGTATGCAGGTGCAGAGAGAGACGTTTTATACACTCTTAATTTCATGTCATCGGATATTTATGCTTGGCTTGATTGAAGTCGTTCAATCCCCATCATAAACCGTTACTAGTATAGGTTCATAATCCGCATAGCTCTGTTTGATTACTGACGTGAATCCATTATTAACATAAACGTGTTATCATTCCGATTAAGATAACACACGGTTAACAGGGCTATTATTAATATTTTAATAGTTTGTTTGTAGTATGTATTAGAATGAGGATTACATCATTGGTTTTTTTATTGTTCATTCATTCATTTCATTGATGAATGATTTAAGTAGGTACCTAACTTTGAAATCAACAACATTTCTTTTTACTTTGAACTAATTAATTTGTTAACATGTCTCTTTGTTAATTAGTACACATTGTAACACTATTATGAAAAGCATCGACAAACAGAAAATTGCCTCATAAAAATGACTGAAATCCACTTTACTGGGATGTTTTTATAAACTTGTAATCTTTCACAATTATTCTATTAATAAATTGTTTATTTTGGTTTGCTTCTAATTGGTTACAAACGACTCACTGTTAACATAGTATTTACACACTTGCATAAAGACACAGGAGACAAAATGAAATGCAGTAAGTTGCACCGTATCTAATGAGTAGCGCGAAGATGCTTTTTATTCTAAGTAGGTAGTCATTTGGAAGTAGCGCAATACCTTTGTCTGTTCTTGTCCCTTTGTTTATTTATCTTTAAATATAAATGTAGGAATGAACTCTTGGACATTCAGTAAAGTTTTAGACCTCTTTAAGAAGAAACACTACGTCGAAGTGGTATGCAAAATTCTCATAGTCCCCTGTTTTCTCCTTCAGAACTGACTAATTCAGGTTATAAACTATCTATATGCCGAATTTCATGCAAATCCATTTAGTAGTTTTTACGTGAAAGAGTAACAAACATCCATCCATACTTACACACTTTCGCGTTTATAATATTAGTAGGATTAGAACGAACGCTCATAACGTCTGTAGATTTATGATTTATTGCGGTAACTCAATAGAGAAGTAGTAATCAAAGTTATTCGGTAAGTTTTATTATGACAAGGGGCTTTGGGGATAGAAACCAAGGTTACTATACTCTGTACTTATCTGTGGAAAGGCAATTGTGTAAGGTTAGCTTGTTATAACTTTATCTCTTTATGGAAATACATTATTAGTTCTATTGTTTGAGAGACGCAGATATTGAATTATTACTTATGAAACTATCATACAAATGCAAAAGAAAATGTCATGTAAGCATTAGGTATTTACGTAGTTAATTAATAACAATATCTTAAATAAAAAAATAACATACACTTACATTAATTATCTAGTTTCAGTTAAGTTTCTGAATTGAAACTTGATTATGGTAAACTAGAAAACGGATAAGAACCCAAACCCGAGACAATTTAGAAAAACAGTTAATATATCTAAATTGACACCCGACTGGGAATTGTGTACACTATTAAACATTAAACTAATTAAAGCTTCTGAGATTATACTTATCATCAGAATAATAATATAATATGCAACTGTTGCCAACAGAATACAAAAAAAGAGTATAAAACTTTTGTTATCATCGTTATTAGCAGAACAGCCTGTAAACTGTTCCCTTCCCACATTTCCAACACTTAGACGCTTTTTTTGGCCTAGGTACACTTTTATAATCAATCACAAAATGCAAGCGCCATAAAATGTTGATCGAAAAACGTCACAAAAGTATATATAAAAGGTGGTCATAAACTGTTTATTTTATAACTGGCGGTTACCCGGTTATTAAACCGGGTTAGTGTCGCCGAGACGCCAGTGCTGACACTGCTGACCAGTCGACTGTGAGTGTCCTCGACACGCTGACATTTACACAACAGCCTGTGTTTACTCCGTTTAGATACTTTTATCTATAAGGCCACGGCTACGAATACGGGCGTCTTAGGGCGCAAACGAAATAGACCGTAGACGCCCAGAGTCGTCGTGAAAACCGCATGCGTAGCGCGTTTGCAGCGCTGTAGCCGGCTTTCACGTAATATAGGCGTTAACGTTTTAGTTGCGCAACTGCAGCGCGACTTAAAAACGCTGCTGGTTCACGGCTGGGCATCCATGGGTTCATTTTTGCACACAGAAACGAGAGTGCAGAGCTGCGAGATAGTACTGGCCGATGTGGATAGATATGACAGCCACTAGAGGCCGCGCAGCTATCGCTTGACTATACGTCTCTATCTTTAACCTCAATAACATATTAAAATAACTGGTAAAAGTGAATAATTTATCACTTTTACCATCGATTTTAAGACTTACTAGCGGCCACTTGCGTGTCACCCGCGTGGTTCCCGTGGGAATATTGGGATAAAAAGTATCCTATGTATTAACACAGGTTATAAACTATCTATATGCCGAATTTCATCCAAATTCATTAAGTAGTTTTTTACGTGAAAGAGTAACAAACATACACACTCACTATTAGTGTGATTATTCATACCATCAACAATAACAACGAATAAACTTGCAGAATTTATAACATTATTTACAGAGATAGAGACCGCGGGTACGACTCCCGGTTACGTATGAGGTAGGTATGAGATTTAACGATAAAAATTGAATGCAGTTTTTATTTAATCTAAAATAGACGCCATGATTCTTATGAACAGATGTCCCTATCTCTTATAGTAATTGATTTCTCCTTTTGACCCATTTGGATTGATCACCCTGTATACCAATATATCAACTAATAATATAATACTAATTATTCAAGCCGTGTGTGTAAATGCTCACTACGAAAATAGATAAACTTTAAGAATTTTCACAGTGCCGATATCTATCTAGCAGCTAGTCTAAAAATAGATACTTTACCTGTTGCTTTGATACCCATATTCCGGCAGTTTATTGTTCAGTGAAGAACGGCTGGGCATCCATGGGTTCATTTTTGCACACAGAAACGAGAGTGCAGAGCTGCGAGATAGTAGTGGCCGATGTGGATAGATATGACAGCCACTAGAGGCCGCGCAGCTATCGCTTGACTATACGTCTCTATCTTTAACCTCAATAACATATTAAAATAACTGGTAAAAGTGAATAATTTATCACTTTTACCGTCGATTTTAAGACTTACTAGCGGCCACTCGCGTGTCACCCGCATGGTTCTCGTGGGAATATAGGAATAAAAAGTATTCTATATGTTAATCCAGGTTGTAAACTATATGCATGCCGAATTTCATCCAAATCCATTCAGTAGGTTTTACGTGAAAGAGTAACAAACATCCATCCATACTTACAAACTTTCGCGTTTATAATATTAGTAGGATAGCGGCTGCTCGCTGTTTCACCCGCGTGGTTCCCGTTCCCGTAGAAATATCTGGTTAAAAAGTATCATAAGTGTTAATCCAGGTTATAAACTACCTGTATGCCGAATTTCATCCAAATCCATTCAGTAGTTTTTATGTGAAAGAGTAACAAACATACACACTCACAAACTTTCGCCTTTATAATATTTGCCTTTATAATTGTAATATTTTTGAATAATTATATTATATAGTGATTAACTTCAATCACGGCAAAATAACTCAATTTTAGATTTAATGACTACGAGTGTATCATAGTTTATTAAACATTTAATAGTAAAGTGAATTGTCGTCCTTTTGATAAATTATGTAGGGAATTTGAAGTTATTAGACCGGCACAAAAGGGATTGTGAAGATCGAAATGTCTTTGTCGAGTTAATGCGAAACTAACTAGTTATAATTTGACTACATTTAGGAATGTCGAGACACGCATCGCGGAAGGCGAACGGGATCGCGACGCTTAGTTATAATATAGCCATTATTATTTGTGCTTGTATCTGGAGATTATTGACATGGAATATACAGCAATAAACCGGAAAAAAACGCATGATAGCACTTTGATAATAACAGTTAATTGATTAGCAAGTAGAGCGAATGACATTATACGGTATACACTAAACCGATATAGTGAAGAAGACAAACATCAGAAAGATAAACAAAAGAAACAGATGTTTATAGAAGGACTATGAGTAGAAAGAATTTGGTTAAGGAAGTTTTAATCTGAACAAAAATATTTTTTTACGCATAGAGGGGATAGTACTAGTACTTATAGGTTCATAGGGGATAGGCAATAAGAAAACAATTAATTTAATTCATCGTTTGATGTTCTCAAATTCCCTTGTCAATCAATTAAGCTTGATAATGGAAAAAAGGTTAAAGTGTATGTTTTATAACAAATAAAGGGTTATTATAATGTATATTTCATAATAGATGTTTATGATGAAAACGCTTCAATGTTATTTAACCACAACATGTAGCTATAATTATAGCTAATAGGATATTTTGTATATTATGGTTCTATTTTATCAATTTCCTGTCCCATAAATAAATCAAATTTTGTAGTTACCAAATAGCAAAGTTGATAAAAATAGCAATTATTACATTTTTGCAATAAAGGTCAAGGCGTTCATTCAATTCTTTCACCGAATCAATAAGTGTTTCGGAGCAGAATAACCTGAAAAATAAACAAGAGCCTCGAGCATTGACATGCGTTAAGTTCGGTTGACACTTCGACAGGTAGTCAATGTGTAAATGCCGTCGTCGGTCAAGTTGAGTCTGAAAGGTCGACACGAATTGTAGTGACCAAAGTGACCAAACCATCGGATCGTCAGGGATGCCCATTGAGCTGCATAATGAGGCAGCGGCCTTGGATAACACACTACCTTTAGATGTCTTTCGCGCCGGTATTGGGATGACAGAATGAAATTGGAATGAACATTTCTATACTAAAATGCGTTAAGGACTTCACTAGAAAAGTAAACTCTTAAATTAAAATAAACACTTTTTAAGGATTACCTCGCCTTTATTATTGTCTGTTACATTATTCTGAAGATACTGGATACATTTTATATAAATAGAATTGCACCCGATAAATATAATATAGACTGCATGCAAGTGACAACAAAATTATGAGCTAACAAACACCTTTATAAGAACGAGCCTTATAAAAGGTTCGAAGCGTCAGAATTAAATAAACAATCAATAATGAAGATAATTAAAGGCGAATTGATCCGTAAGAAGTGTTTGATTTTGTTGTGTACGTACTCGTGTAAACAATTTATTTTTTTAAATAAGTTCTACTGCTTTTAACCGATTATGATTGAGTTACCTTAAACGCGTGATGCCAACGTGTGCGTTATTCCTGAACATTAGATTTGCCTAAAGTGCAGTTTACCTTAAACGAAAGATGCCAATGAAGCAGTATGCCTGAAATGTAAAATTGACTAGATACGTAAACATTTTTTTTACCTGTAAGCTGAGCCCTTCGCCTATGATATTTCATGGTATATCTTACGATCCTAGTAAATTGCGTTTGAAAATCGTCCCACTGAGTATAGATAGCTATAAAACTACAGTATATTCACGTGATTCACTAATGAATGACGAACAAAGATACAGAAAACTCTAGAGTTTAAGAGATAGCTATCTCTAAGCCATTGCGCTTCGAGTGTGACGACCAACTGTCACGGACGACTCGCTCTATGGCTTGTTTGACGCAAACAGATTGCGATTGGACTATAAATGAGTGTTCAACTCAAGCCGCGTAGTAACATATCTACTTCCTTTTAAAATGTGATATCATTGCACACTCTTTTTATCCGATAAAGCAAATGAGGCTGGACTCGAATCGGGAACACCTGAACTAAAGTGGCAATGGCAAACTTTAGGCGGCTGATCCTTGGTAATTATAGAAAAGGTAAACTTTGGCCTTTAAAGTTAGTGGATAGTAGAAAGCACAGGTCCGATGTAGGCACGATAGCCTGATTGATAAACCTACGAATTGCGTTAGGCGTTAACAAAGTTGTAAGCCGCAAAAAAGCTCTTTGGAAAGCGCCGCGTAGCAAATCCTTTAATTGTCTTTGGCATACAATGGAGTATGTAAATTATACCATTAACACGAGACCGGGCCGTTGTGATATAATTTCTTAGAAATACTGAACTCGATTAACAGATTTGGGCGTGAAATAAATCAATTGGATTGTCTTCAAAGTTTTCGAATGGGCTTATTTATGTAAGCCGTTTCGAGATTTTAGATCGTCACTGCAGGAACAAATGCGTTCAGATTAAGGCTTTTAATCTTAGTTGTTGAACAACATTAGCATTTATTAACTCCGGTTTTCTTTCTTGATGTTGTTATGTTTATATTTGAATATATAGTTTATGAAGAATTACGGCTACGCTCTTACGCTAAGCATTTGGAAATATGGTAATCGTGTGGCGTTCTTTTTTATAGTCTAGTTTATAGTTATAAAAGGAGTGTAATGTTATAATAAGAGAGTTCAGTGTTCAGTACTCCTACCTTGTCATGCAAGGGCTTGTAATAAAAATCAGCGCTACTCGTAAATCCGTAGCACGCTGAGTACGGCACTGTTTGACGACACTGTGCAGGCAGCAGCGTATGCAATGTTGTAATTATTTAAGTTAATATAAGTAACGATTTTAATTAATTTTTGTATGAGTAATTTTTATTATGTGTTGTTTAAATAAAGAAATACTCTATTCTTTCTAGTTTATTCTTTTTCTTATTTGGGGTGTTTTTTTTCATGTTTGGGGTGTTGAAATCGGGTACTTGTATTTGGTACTTAGTTATTTATTTAGATTAAGGCACATTAGGACATGATAGGATGTCCATAGCCTAAGATTGTCAGAAGTGGAAAAGGATGGAAGAGGCCTACGTTATGCAGCACATGTAGCGGATTAGCTCTACAAGAGAGCTAACTACATCAATCTAACAATATATTAACAGGTGTTGTTGTAAGCAATAAACAGGTACTTAATGGTAATAGAAATCGTGCCGTCAACACGAGGGCCGGATTATTGCCCGCGGTGTTTGCCCGTTCCATTACCTTGTAACTTGTAACCATTGATGTATTATGACTAGAGACGCATCGCGAAGCTATTTTTGCGCACTGGTTTGCGGCCGCAACGTCCACTATCGCTTGGATCACTCACAATCACTGAGGCGTTTGCAGCCTTCTATCACATAAAACCCAGATACATGGTCTCATACTAAATTGTAGCTGAATAGAGGCAGCTTTGACATAGACAATGGGCGATATTCCGGGATCAAAAAAAAAGAGAAATTTGTCCATGGAGACCACGTGTATGGCTGCGTAATGGTATCACAAAATATTAATATTGTGCAACTGCCTAACTGTGACCGAAATCATGGAAAATAGAAATAGGTCCTGAAATGAAAATAGTGATTTTTATTTGTTTGGTTGACAAGCATATGTGCACAATTCATTACAGCCTTGACAATATGGCTACGCTGAGCTTCGCGATTGTCCTAAATTTCTAACATGTCACGTGGCCTACAGGACTAGTATTCTCAATCATTTGAATAATAGTGTAAAAGAGTTAGGTATGTTGAGAAAATATAGGATAACAAATAAAGTAGGTATAATAAATGTTTATTGCTACTGACATTATGAATTTGAATGATTCGGAATTACGAACATTAGAAACAGAGTACCTAGTTAGGAATTGTGATTGTTAGGATGAAAAATGTTAGGAAGAACATTTTCGGAGTACCTACCAATTATCGGAGTTGAAAATTTAGGTGAACTTTGGCGCACCCCTCTCATCGGTTGGATGAACGACGAATAATTCTTTTAGGTGTCTGTGTGTAAGATTTTACAACAAAGTACCAAATGATATTTAGAAATTAGATCTTAATAAATTTAAAATCAAAATCAAAGAAAAGCTTTATAAAAAAGCTTATTATAAAGTGTCAGATTACACAGAAGACAAAACAGCTTGGATCTGAAATGCTCCAAGCACTCCAACAGCTATTTCTAATTGTCTTTATTTAATTGATACTACATTGTATGTATTGTAATTTTGTATTTCATCATTTTTTTAAATTTTTAAATTCATATTTTGTATTGACCTGGTAACGACATACTCTTTTTTTTGTTTGTAAATGTCGTTGCTTTTGTGCGCTGTGGTTTCTTGCGCCCATTCTTTGCCACAGTTAAAAAATTATGTCCTGAATGGGTGGTAGGTTAAAAAAGATTTGGACGATTCAAAGTACTTATTAATTGAGTTTATTGAATAAACATATTTTGACTTGACTTGACTTTGTCTTGACGCGACGAGTGAGTGAAGATTTTCGAAGAAGTTTCGTATTTAAATGAGCGTGGTTAGGTAGGTACGCATTACAAATAAAACCATTTATACACAAAAACTGTAAAAGCGTAACCACTTTTTAAGCTTGCAGTCGGCTAAACCATAGATAAACGACCAGTTTTCAACCGCTGTTTATAGGTTTTTGTCGGCTACTTTGGTTAAATACTTATCCGTTGACAACCGTTTTGGTACAACTGTAGCCGCAGCACAGTGCGCAAAAACTTAAAACTTGCGTTGTGCGTCTCTAGTTAAGATACCTCAATGCTTGTAAGATATATACACATATATAATGTCACGAATATAGTGGAGTCTTCGGAGCGTCTATGTTTGCCGACTCCCGTAGATTAACTGATGCGGCAAGGGTTACCGCGGAGGTGATGGTGTGTATTCAGCGCTTTTCGGGATTTGTACGTAAAATCTACGCTTATGCCTTGATTGTTTAGTACTTGTGCCGCATATTGTCTCAAAGCTCTTGAAGTTGTTAGAGATATTACTTTTTAAGTATAGGGTGTAATTATGTTCAAAGCCAAACTCAAAATATATTTATTCAATAAACTCTATTCATAAGTACTTTGAATCGTCCAAATCTTTTTTAACCTACAGGCCCTTTCAGGGCCTCAACTTTTAACTGTGGCAAAGAACGGGCGCAAGAAACCACAGCGCACAGAAACAACGACATTAATACAAAAAAAACAAAATATGTCGTTACCAGGTCATACAATACAAAATATAAATTTAAAAAATAATAAATGATGCAATACAAAACTACAATATAATGTATCAATTAATTATAGACAATTAGAAATTGCTGTTGGAGTACTTGGACCATTTCAGATCCAAGCTGTTTTGTCTTCTGTGTAATGTGACGCTTATTTATAAAGTTGTCTTGGATATGAGTATGGCATATTCTGGCTCTGAGATATTGAAACGCTAAAAATATCACTACATCAGATGGGAATGCTCGGGCTTTATTAAACTACTTAAAATTTCTTATGAAATAAAATATTCATTTAAAGTAGTACCGGAACAATATTTAAACTTTACATAGCAAGAGTAACGATACCAAGACCGCATTCGTTTTCATATAATCAAAAACCGTTCAAACGTTTATTTATTTGTTCAGAGATTTATGAAAGACATTGTCGTCACAAAGAAACTTTTCAAGACGCATCTCTGTAGGAAAGGTTGTCTTTCATAAATCTCAAAGGCTTACATTTAGTATTTTACAACCGCTTCAAATGGAGGTGTAAGCAACATTAATAAACATGATTCTTGTTACTTGTCGGGATCGGTTCAGAATAACATTAAAACTGCGAAGTATGATTAATTACGGTGGAAGTGCTGTTCTGAGAACATAAATAATCATAAAACAACTTCATAACGCTCCGTGTGAATCCATTAATTTATTTAATCAACTTACTGTCAATTTTGTATTCTGCCCGCGACACCTTGGATGATAATTTAGGTATGCTTAACTCCAGTTAGGGTAACTAATATTATGCCATGCCACTTTATTAGAATGCGTGCAGTAAACTTCTGTTGTCTTCAAACTGGTATAACATTTTTTTTTATGAAATATGAAGTGTAAGCAACAAAGTTGAATAAAATAATCCTAGAATACCAATGTTTTTAACTTTTTTTATGTTGTTTTATACTGTCAGAGAACTGCACTTATATATATTTTGGTTGTTTAAAACAAATTTTGTTTTTATGTTATTTTTAATTATTGATTACTTTTATTAAGTACTTTTGATTTTGATTATTTTTAAAATGATTATTGTTATTGTATACCTACCTACCTATATATATATATATTTAATTTATGTTCTTAAGTCGTGTGTAAGCAGTGCGCCATTGTTAGTTGATTTTATTCACTTCATTATGGTACTTTTATTGTAAAGGGTGAACGCCTATAGCTCAAGACAAACCTTTGTGATTTTTAGATGCCTTTGTTAGTAGTAAGTAATAAGATGTAAAACTTTTTTATTTTGATAAATAAATTAAAAAAAACTGAGTCGGTATGGGGAAATACGATGCTTGCCTGATGATCGGATTTCTTTTCTAAGGAAACCTGTCGTCGCTTTTTGAATAAAATATTTTGAATAAACAATGAACCATTATCCACTCAACCGATACACAATTTTACATAAAAAACTACATAAAATTTCTAAAGGTTGCAAAAGTATCGGAGGCCTGTATCTCCCAGGGCCCTGATTCTGTATCGCAATCTATAGATTCCACACCTAAACCTTACCGCGCACAAACGTCAAATGCGTTTTCGGGAAGATATCGTAACTTTTTAAGGAATTGACGTGGTTTCGAAACAAGGAATCGTTACAGAATAAGGGCCCAGATCGGCCTCCGATACTTTCAATCACCTGACGAAACACAACACCAACGGCGGCCATTGTTTCACGCCGATATTACGTGGGAAGGTGGTGTTACGCCGGGCTAATTTTTGCTGCGACGCAACATTGCTCTACCACTCAAAAAAGTAACTCTACTCACCGCGAAGAAATGAGTGTGATGGTGGCTGTCTATTGCGCCGTGAGACAGTATAGTAGGCTATTACGGGCTCTTAGTAAGTGAAAACGGAAAAATAGCGGAAAAATGCTGTTATTCAATAAATTTAAGATATTTCGCACTGAAATTTCCAATATGTATTACAGAGCGTATGCGTGATGGGAGGACTGTTTCTAAAACACGATTGGAAACATTTTGCGCGATGAATTTTTCTTGAATGATAGTTAAAAATCCTGAAAAGTTACCTCTAAATTTTCATATAAATGCACATTACGGCGGTATTTTACAATAATAATTCATATAAAATCACAAAAACACATAGAAGTTTACCTTTTCGATTTCGTGACTGTTTTGGATTTCGAAAAAACTACACATTTTTATTGATTTTTTTAATAAAAATGTGAATGGCGCTCACGAATTACCGCGGACCCCGCACCGCGCAACACCCGTGAGGCCATAAAATTTTCGCTGATTTTCGCTGACCGCCTAACCCCCCTTAAAGGATGTGTCAGGATCGCAGCAAATGGAAAGCAAGGTTGTGGTCTAGTGGCTAAGCCACCGGTCTCAGACCCAGAGGTCCCGGGTTCGATTCCCAGCGGGGGGTACATCTTTGTGTGCTCGGTTTGGTTGATGGTAAGGCTGTTAAGTCCGCCTGGCTAGCTACCACCATCTTATCTAAGTCTGTCGCCATAACAACGATGTTTGTAACACTGTCGGAAGACAGTTTGTGATAAGATAGCCAGTTCCTCAGTGATTGAGGATTCCGGGTGAAGCGCGCTTCCACCTTCGGCCTTATCGTCACTTACCATCAGGTGAGATGAAAGCCAAGCGCTTACTTGTTGTAGAATAAAAAAATAACAAAAGGCATCACTGGCCAGACCATGTGTTATGTTTTGACACAACTATTGTTTTTTTTTTTCATTATTATCTTGTTTTTGTATTGTTACTATGTTGTTTTAATAATCCTTTATTGTACATATAAAAATACATTAAAAAAGACGTTACACAAGACATATACAAAGGTGAGCTTATCTCTAGACGAGATCTCTTCCAGCCAACCCTAGCTGTGGTGTGGAATGAATGTCTGCGGGACTAATGATAACAAATACTTACACTTACATATTACATTTTTCGGGTCTCTTTTACTACAGGGTGTTTCAACCTTAACAGAAACCTTAACATTGTAAAAACTACGAGTACACAATAAAGATATCTTGATTTTTGATTTTGATTTTTTGGCATTAATATAATATATACTCAAACTAATTAAATTGCATATACTACATACACATACATACATGTTATAAATGGATAAGTTTTTTATATTGTGTATTGTTACGTGCTTCTCGACTCTCTTAAAGGTCCCGCCAGAACGCTGGTTGCTTGCAGCGGCTAATGTCGCTATAGCCTATGCTGAGGCTAGGGCCTAGTTGGCCACAAAATATTTTTTTGTTTGTCCCGTGTATACTTTAGCTATAACTTTTTATTTTACTTTTTTCTAATGTTATACTGATTGTGTGGTCAATAAATGTTTTTTTTCTTTCTTTCTTAACCCTTGGGGTGCCTGGCGGGTAAAACTCACACGGCGTGCTTTGTGGGTGTGATAGACCCGTTTATAAAAATATTATATAAATATAAATTAATAAGTACTATAGAAATATTTCAATTCATATTTTCTGTTATTTTAGTGATATATTTACAAAATAAAACCAAATATGCATCTAACTTTAGGTAAAAAAAATTAGCCCCGTGCCTGGTCGGGTTTCTCTGACCCAAACGCAACGTGCTACTCCGACGCAAGTGCACTGAAGGCTGCACGGGCGGTGGCAATATTAGCTCTATTCTATATTGCGAAGCTACTCTTGAGCACCGCAAGCTTGTTTTCATATTTAAAAAAATATCGACAATTACTTAAAGTGACGGGTCTGTCAGACCCACCCAACGCACCACAAGGGTTAAAGCGGTAGTCTCTGCCTACCCCTCCGGGAAGCCAGTATCATGTGTAATGCGATTATATTTCAGTATTACATGTAATGTTTCAGTGTGGTACTCACTGTCGTATTGGGATGAGAGCCCCTGCGCACTGGAGCCCGGCAGCGCCGCCGCGGCCAGCCCGCACAGCGCCAGCACGATCGCACAGCTTCTCGACATTGCTGCAACAACAATATTATACATTTATTCATATACAACGTACATACTAGTACCTACACGAAAATTAGATCAATCGATTTGCAAATCCTACTTCCTACTATCACATCACACTAATATTATAAAGGCGAAAGTTTGTGAGTGTGTATGTTTGTTACTATTTCACGTAAAAACTACAGAATGAATTTAGATAAAATTCGGCATACAGATAGTTTATAACCTGGATTAACACATTGAATACTTTTTATTTCGATATTCCCACGAAAACGGGAACCACGCGGGTGAAACGGCGAGCGGCCGCTAATAAATAAATAAATAAGTCCCTGAGGCTCGTATTCTGAAACCAAACTCAAAATCAAATCCATGCTTGAATACAGTTAGAAAGAAATGGCGATATATGCGATGAATAGCACCATTCCTTTCTAACTGTACTCAAGCGAAGATTTGAATGTAAGTTTGGTTTTAGAATACAAGCCGGAGAGATAACCGTGTCGCTTAGCGGTGAAAGAATACTTCAACCCCTTTCTTCCCTTGGGTGTCGTAAAGGCGACTAACGGACTAAATACTGCACATACTTCCAACAGCATGAAGCGGCGATGCGCTTAAATATTAATAAGCCTAACTATGTCCGGCTTTATCCGGACGCCTGGCAACGCTACCTCCGGGAAGCAGGCGTATGTATATGTATGTATATATCAAATCAAAATTTTATTATTCAGTAAGCTTAAAATAAGCATTTTGAATCGTCTAAATTTAATTTTACTTTTATGGATGGATGGATAGGCACAGGAAGAGCACCCACCCACCCACCAGCCCACCCATTCAGGACGTCTTTTAGCTGTGGAGAAGAACGGGCGCAAGAAACTCCACAGCTTTTTAATAATATAGAAGTAACGACATTTACAAAACAATATGTCTAAATTATACAGTCAATAATCAGAAAACAATTTATATTAATGAAATATATATTAGCGTTTTATTAACGCTTAAATATATAAATATTTTAAACACTGAAAAAAGACGACAACCTCAGGCGGGAATCGAACCACGCACCTTCCGCATTCCGGGCGGCTGCCTTAACCACTTGGCTACCGAGGTTTGGCTTTCAACCGTCGAAAATTGTCAGTGCTTGATGCTTATGTTTTTAGTCAACATTGCTTCATCAAATCTTAGAAGTTTTCACCTCTGAGATCCGAACGAAATATTTTTACAAATATTTGAACATTCGGTTAAGATGAAGCTGCGTTTATAGATTAATGTTTTATATTTTAGCGTTTTATTAACGCTTAAATATACTTAAGTAAAATTTTAAACACTGAAAAAAGACGACAACCTCAGGCGGGAATGGAACCACCTTCCGCATTCCGGGCGGCTGCCTTAACCACTTGGCTACCGAGGTCTGGCTTTCAACCGTCGAAATTTGTCAGTGCTTGATGCTTATGTTTTACAAACAACAATTTATATAAAAAAGAAAAGCTAAAAACAAAGTGAATATAAAAGTGTTACTCGGGCACTATGAACGCATTAGAACAATGTGTGCGAAACTAGAGGAATGTTAATTCCATGCATTTTTGTCATTGATGTTATCGCTTCCAGTGTAATAGCCCTTTTTTAAAAGTCTGTCCTTAACATGTGTCTTAAATTTGTCAAGGGGCAAAATTATAACATCGTTCGGGATTTTATTGTAAATTATGACACTTTGTCCCATAAATGATCCATAAACTTTCTGAAGTCGAAATTTAGGAATTAAGTACAAGTTTATACTTACTTCTAGTATTTAATTTTTTTTGAAATGAGAAATATTTTGACGCACGTAAACAATACAGTTATAAATAAATTGTGATGCAACTGTAAGAATATTTATTTCTTTAAACAGATCCCTAAGGGAGTCACGTGATCCTAGGTTATATATGGACCTTACTGCTCTTTTCTGTAAAATAAAAATGGTTTCTATATCTGTTGCTTTAACCTAAAGTAGAATACCATATGACATAACACTGTGAAAGTAACTAAAATAGACTATAAATCCCTAAAGTCACCGTACCCCAGCACTAGTAGCGGAAGTTTGACACTTGGCTAGATCGCTTTTGGTAGTTTTTGTAACATACTCTATTGTAATAATAATTAGAATAAATGGCTAACATATACACCCTCATTTTTAACTCGTTTTAATGAAATTAAGGGTAAGTTCTACCCATGAAACTGAAAAAATTACAAAAAAATTTCGACCTCCCATACAAAACTGTCCGATCAGCTGACGACAATAGTATGGGAGGTCAAATTTTTTTTGTAATTTTTGCACATAGGTTTCTTGGGGAAAGTTGTTCAGTTTCATGGGTGGAACTCACCCTTAATTTCATTAAAACGAGTTTAAAATGAGGGTGTATATAGATAATCACGACTATTATCCCCGAAGGGTTAGTCAGAGACTAGGCAATGAGGACAGCAAAGGGTCCTCCGCCACAGTCCACTTTTCACCAAATAGCGACTGCACATGTGCTCAGCGTGACAGGTGGTGAGCCCATTGCCGCTCTATATGCTTTTAGATGTATCCGCGGTCTTTAGTCCGTTAGTCGATTTTTACGATACCCAAGGGAAGAGAGGGGGTGGTAGTAATTACTATTTACCTCCCAATGCCACAATTTAAAAGAAAATTATCGAAATATATATTGGACAAATGCTATTACTCATTACATGAATTTATTTTATAATATTTAATAATAAAGTAATAATTATTGTATTTTATCTAATTTTGTTTGGTGATGTTAATAATTCGATATTGTTAATTTAATTTAATTTGATAATTCTAATTTGTTTAATTATGTTAATTTAATTTAAAAATGTTAATTTTATTTTTTATTTTTAGTTTTATGTTAATATGATGTTATTTGAATTTACTTGCTCTATGTGAACAATTGAATAATGTTAATTTAATTGTATATTTACATGCCAGAAAGGCAGAACATACGCCTCAACTGTTTTTATAACACCCTATTCACTATGTTCTAGTAAATAAAACTCATTTCATTTCATTTCATTTCATTTAGTATTCTTACACCGCTACGCGACGCGATTTTATATGGTTATTGTGCAGAATTGAGTTTATGTCTACGACTGTTATTCCCAGAGGCTTAGTGAGACATTAGGCAATGTATTGCCATTTTTTATGTTACCATCATATTATTAATATTGACGACCTCCTTGGTTGAGTGGTTTGTACACTGGTTTTCATGGTGTCTCCATCTCTGAGGTCCCGGGTCCCGGTTGGGTCAATTTAGAAATTATTGTTTTCCTAAATTGTCTTGGGTGTAAATGTTTTCTATGTATAATTAGTATGTATTTAAGTATTTTAAGTATGTTTATCCGTTGTCCAGTAACCATTTAACGAGTTTTATAACGAAGCTTCTCTTGGGCTAGATAATTGGTGTGAGTGTAGGAAAGTTTATTTATTATTATTTTTCTAATTCAGTTACTTATTATATATTTTATTGAGAACTTAGTATCTAGACAAACCTAACATAGGCTTTAAGATACTACTAACCAATAGAGTAATTAACTATATTTATGTTGATAATTAAATCAAAAATATAAAAAAAAGATCGCAAAAGCAGTGCATTGCAACAGTCCACGTTACACCAAATTACAACTGGACATATGCTCAGCGTGATAGGTGATGAGCCTATCGCCGCTCCATGCTGTTGGTTGTATATATGTGCAGTATTTAATAATAATAAAATTTATTTACGCTCAACCAATTATCTAAAACAAAATAAGCTTCTTTTGAAACTCGTCGTTAATATGGTAAGATAACGGATAAATATACATAAACATAGGACACCCACACCCGAAATCAATTTAGACGCGACGCCAGACCCGGCGTGCTAACCACTCGACCACGGAGGTCGTATTTAGTCCGTTAGTCGTATTTTACGGCGAGCTGAAATGGGTTGGTAGTCTTTTAATTTTAAGCCGCCACCACACTGCTAATGGACTTCGTATTACAACAAAAAAATAGGAGATGGATCATCTTGAAAGAATTAATTATAATTATAGTGTCAGCTCTGCTGTTCACCATAATGTAATACATATTGGATGATATCGATAATACGTCGAATTAGATACAGTTCGTTACCAAGCCATATTGCTATTTAAGCAAATTATCCGTGGTTAGTTAATTACATAATATAATCGTACAATATAACGGTAGCTCTACTTAAGAGGGTGCCACGCGGTCGCAAAAACTGACATAAGTATCTTATTGAACTTCAAAGCAAAATCAGTCATATTGATATTTAAAATTAGAACAAATCTGCTTTAAAGTTTTAGACCTAGTAATTTGATTAGAGAAATGTTTTTATTCTGCGAAATGTACAAAACCATCACGCGCTTGTGTTAAAAATGAAAATTTACTTTTTTTAAGACGGGCGTGACCTGCGGAATATCAATACAAATATTAAAATAAATTATTGTTCCATACGTAAAATTAAGAAAGTTGTCGAAAAAAAATGTTTTTAGGAGTCATTACATTTTTGTATTGTTTGTTATTGTTAAAAGAATTTGTTTCAATTTTCAACTAGCCCACGACCTTGTGCAATGATCAGGCTAACTTACGTAAGTTATTTTAATGTATTTAACTAATTCAGCGCATAGTACAAGTAACTTAAAAATACGTAAATTTTTACTATTTCGTGCAGGATTCCCTTAATTCAAAATGCGATTACCAATTACGATACGACCAACTGTTAATAAAACACTTAGTATACGTAAATTAATAGTAAAGTAATTTACATATTTAATATAGTTATTGCTAGGCAGACGTCTCCACTATTAAAATCATCACTTTGTTAAAACGCAGTGTATTAAAGTATAATAATAGTGTATGCGATTCAGTACAATACTGTCATAGATTATGTAATATACCTACTGTGAACAGAGGCTTAATTAAAACCTAAAATAATATACAAATTTCCCTAAACGAGACTTGATTGCTTTGCTGTGGTTACATTTCGCTTCGGTAGTCAATCATTGCCATCCAATAACGATTACGTTACAGCGTTATTCACGAGAATACCGTTTTACATACGCCCATTACCATTGACACAGTGTCACCGCTCCCAAAGGCCGTTTTCAATCATTCGTTCGCGCATAAAACGTAATCGCACCACCATGATAGCCGACTGCGCATAATCACATTCCATGCGATGACAACGCTAACCATTAATGTATTTAAACTGGAGACGTCAACGTGAAGAAATTTTTCTCTTATGTTGCGGCCCCACGCACCGCAATCGGTTAAAAGTGACTAGGCGATTGCAACTAATGGAATACAAGTGAACTCAGTGCGCAAAAAATTGGTTCGGGGTATTATCTCTAGTTATAATACCTCAGTATCGATAACCCGCCGCTCAACAAGTAGTGTCAGCGGTTCGCAATCGTGACGTCATCAATCACGCTTATCACGCCGCGCCCCGTTACGTCACGCCGCCGTGACAGAGTTTCCGTCGATAACTAACCTCCTTAAAAATCAATGAACTTCCATTTGACAGATGACCCTACAGCTGGCTGGAAGACCACCACTTTAACTATGGAAAATTGAAATAAATAAAAGACTTTTTTTAAGTCTATCGGTCAGCTGTTTGTGCTATTAAAATAACTGATGATAAGGAAAGAATTACAAAAAGAGGGTACCCATGTGCTGAGAGTGTATGGGATATTTGGAAGGGGAAGACCTCGGTGAATGTACTTCAAATCGCAATCTCTTAAAAGTTCAGGTCAAAAGTACGCTATACCGATGAGCATGTATGAATAATGTTAAGAGAGTAAGTGAATATGTGTCAGATTCGTAGCATCTCGTAGTAGATCGTAGCAGATCGTAGGGCGTAGCAGATATTGAAACGTAAAAAAAATACTACCTTTAATAAAAATACTTAACCGCCTCTGTGGTCTAGTCCCGGGTTCGATTCCCAGCGGGAGGTACATCTTTGTGTGCTCGGTTTGGTTGGTGGTAGGGCTGTCAAGTCTGCCTGGCTAGCTACCACCATCTTATCTAAGTCTGTCGCCATAACAACGATGTTTACAGCATTGTTGTGTTCCGGCAGTTTGAGATAAGGTAGCCAGTTCCTCAGTGGTTGAGGATTCCGGGTGAAGCGCGCTTCCACCTTCGGCCTTATCGTCACTTACCATCAGGTGAGATGAAGGCCAAGCGCTTATCCGTTGCCAATAAAAAAAAAATACAATTAAGATAATATGTGATTCATTTATTCTCCTAGCCTCTTGAGTGTGAAGATCTGGGACTTTATGTACTAAGATACTACAATGACTTCTTGAGAGAATTAGATAACACTGGTTTGATTCATTAGTCACCACTAATGCAAGTTCACAAACACTTAACGGTTAATCCATTATTTATTTCACATTAATATTCGTTAAGACACAAACTGAACAACAAAGCACTTTTCCGCTAACAATCAGCTGATCAAAGTTAGTTAGGAACAGAAGGCGACATTTTTTTTAAATATTGATGTGTAGTCTAATTAAAACCAAAATTTGATATTTAGTAGTATCCGAGCATGCTGTATTTGCCTGTAAGTTTTTGTCTCACATAGATATATTATTGTAATCTAGTCATAAATTAAGTGTATTGGTGTTTACAAACGTTGACGAATAAATAAATAAATAAATAAAAAATAATAAAAGCGTGACATATATTTTTTTTAATTTTTATTTTGAGTATTTACAACCATGTCCATAGAGAAAGCTGTTGTATTTCAATACGAGAGTCACCTGCTATAAATAAGTATCTCAGGACCGGACCCCATATAATAATAAAAATTAGCTTTACGCTGATGACACACCATAAAGATTTTGTAGGATGTATTTTATAGGTTTCTTATAGGTTATTTATAGGTTCAGCCATTAAATAACCTACCAAACCCCATTGAGTCCAAGTGGTGAGTTTTGCCCAACCTCTCCATGTCCGTGTAGCTTCCTCCTTCCCACATGTGCCTACTGGGCACAGGCCTTAGCTTATGCCCATCTTATTATTCACTAAGTTTTATTTGTACTAGCACCTCGAGACCATCGTTAGGATATGCAAGAAGTGCCAGACGTCCCTGCGCCAGTAAAATACTCGCGCAGGAGACCATCTGCGTTAGGTCTTGACGCCAAAACAGTGCCCGCCGAAGCTCGAATCTCGGGAGAGTTTCCCCGTGAACACGTGTAGTTCACTACCTATTGTCCAGTAACCGGAGCTGTCAAGCACGCTCACTTCTCGTTGCACGAAGGGCACAACTCACAGTTGCCACTGCTGGGGTCGTCGACTCTAAAGTCAACTCCCAAGTGTCTACCTTGGTCGCGGAGTAGTAAGCACACTCACTTCTCGGAACCCATCCAGGCGCCTAGCCAGTTCCCACGTCCTACGCGGCTGGCTGGACCGGAGGCTACGGCATCTAGGGGGCCGCCTCTACTAGTTCTCCAGACTAGTACCAGAGATGGCAACACCAATGTCCAATGAGAACCACCGGACCAAGCTGCCAATTTAAAGGGAAATTATTTTTGCTTTACTTATGCCCAGTAGTGGGACGTTTATAGGCTGATAATGACTATGAAACGTGATATTCTGTAGGCCTAGCATACGCATCACGAGATATGTCGCGGACGAGAGACGACAAATCATTTTAAGTTGTCATGTTAAGGTTTGTAGACAAAAACACCACAGTTTATGCAAAAAACTACTATTAAGTCTATTTTTGACATATTATGTAGAGTTCTAAGCGCATCCATGTGTCGTTAGTGTCGATAGACATTAGAGATAGGAAAACACGAGAAAACGGGTCGAGAAGAGTTCTCATGTTGCGCATGCTAGGCCGGCTGGCTCGGGCAAGTAAGTTTGGAAGGTGCGATACAAAGCCCGGATATGTGATTTAGCCAGCGACGACCCGTCCACCCACTGAACTTTCCTCTGGTGGCTGGACTGGTTAGTTCACGATTACCCACCCCTATACGTGTGAACCGAATTAAGTACCTGTCAGTAATCGATTAATTTAAAAGTTCTATAAATTTTAATAAATTGAAACATTTATTTTGCTTTCATTTTATTAATAAACTAACAAATTATTTTTTTATAAAGAGAGAGAATTTGTTAGTTAGACCAAGATGACTGTTATTTTTTAAACTCGTTAAGAGGCCTATTACATCTCTAATGTGATTTTTGCGTAAAATGCCCATTTACGCATTTTGTAGTTGTATTTTCGTTTTCATCCAAATAGGATAATAAATTTATTATAAAATCTTTATTCCTCATGAAGTAACAATTACTCTGGTATAAATTTTACTCAATAATATTATCGTAGATAGGAGATATTCACAGTTAACTTATAGCAATTTTCGAAGCTTTTTGGTTTTGAATAAGATTTTTTTCCTATAAAAAATCAATAATATCTAAAAATTCCGAGGCCGCTACGCACTATTCGACTATAAAAGAGATAACATTATAATTTTTTTATTTCACTTGTTTAGAACAGTAGTTCATTCGATGAGCTCAAAAAAGTGCCTTCGCGCACTTTATGAAAATCGTTCTCTGCAATTTTGGGTTTAATTAAAAAGTTAAGCAAAATTTACAAAAAGCGAGGCCGCTACGCACTATTCAAATAACTATTCTACACTATTCAATAAGTCATAATTATTAATGTATTTTTTTTCTGAGAGCCATAACGCCAAAATTTTCCATTTTACGCAAAAATCACAGTCGAGATGTAATAGGCCTCTTAATATGGTAAGATAATGGATAAATATACAAAAACATAGAAAAACCCTTTGCACGACTTATGTACGAGTATAATGGCTGTTGGATGTATTGGAGTTTCTAGTCCGTTAGTCATCTTTTACACCCGAGGCCGAGTGGATAGATGTTCGGCTTGAACGCGAGAAATCGTGGTTCAATCCCCATAGCTCCGTAGACTGCTGGCGTGAACCCACTCCGACACAGCCATTTAGATTAAATGGGTTAACAGGACTATTATTAATGTGTTAAACACACATTAATAATAATCTTCATTTAAAAAAAATATTGGTACATAAGTAGTAATATACGATGTGATAGGGGTGATACTTCTAACCCGTTAAGGCTAATAAGTACTACTTCTAAATTCATCAACAAAAAAAATAATATGTATAATTTATTACCATTTTTACTTTATGCGATATCAAAGGTTTCATACGTCGGAGAAACATGAAAAAATGGCAAACGGTAGCTAATGACACTGGCTAACTAATAAATTACTTTGTTTCGTATGTTTGAGATTATTTTGGTGAGAAAAAAATCATTACTTAATTATTTTGTGATTTAAAATTACTTTTTTTTAAAGTCTATATTATTTTTTTTGTCGATGAATTTTGATGTAGTACTTAGCCTTAACAGGTTAGAAGTACCATCCTATCACATAGTATAATGAGTCGCCACTCACACACCTAGGCTAATATTTACACACATTTACTCTAAACCAAAATATAGAATTTTTACTTACAAGCAATAGAGATAATTATGGTATTTTTAAACAGTCTGTCGGCATACAGGTGGGGTCAACGGGTCAACCTTGGACATCGTTAGCTAGTCTCGCAACGTGACAAATGGCTAACATGATACGACACGTTAGCGATCGGCATTTTAGCACGAATGAAAATGCGAGACATATTCTTTACATAGGCACATTACAAGAACCATGTACTCTAGTTTTATTTAAAGAGTGTGACGAGATGAATTATAATCAAAGGTTGGAAGAAGGCTTGTAAAAAGTAGTTTACAAATAAGTCAGACTGAAATTTGAAAACTTGGTTGTCATATCAGAAATACACTACGTCTCGAGTCAAGCGAATAGGAAGAGAACGACAAGAGTCGTTCTCTTGTTGGTACCATTGCCTTATTGAAAAGTTCAACTCCTTTTCCTTTAAGGGATTTATTGCTGTTGGATGCTGGTTGCTAATGCCAAGAGCGCAAGAGCGAAAATTATTTGCTATTGGGGTGGTATACACTGAGCATTGAGTGAGTTAAGGCAGTGGGTAAGTAAAGGCCGGGGAAGATGAAGAAAAAATGCTTTATCGAGAATGGTAACCGAAGTATATAAACATACATACCTACATACATAGTCTCTGACGAAGGGCTGTCAGAGACTAGGCAATAAGGCAAAAAGAGTCCTCTGCCATAATCCACTTTCACCAATTTTTGCAATCTTTAGTCCGTTAGTCACCTCTTACGACACCCAAGGGAAGAGAGGGGGTCGTAGTCTTCTTTTAATAAGCCGCTACGCGACACGGCTCGGTAAAACTAGATATATCAAAAATAGATACACATCTAAAATATTCTTAATGTAAGTTAGTCTTTCGTAAATGTAATATAAGAAGTATTTATACTCTTTGATTACGTATTACCAACATCTTTTTTTAGTAACGAGTGCCGACTAAGCTCATTATACTATCATTTTCTTTTCTTCAGTCCATACAAAGGAGTGTCTACAATTCTTGACTTACGTAGTACAATAGTACTAATAAGTTATTCTCTGCTGTTTCCAAATAAAATGACAGAAAAAACATGATCCGATTAAAAATGCTTACTTACTTTTTCTTATGGACTTACAATATTTTATGTACAGTGAATCTGCTTAATTATACATATAGCATATAAAAGTACAGTCTCCTGGGATGTGATAAAAGGTGGCAATTAAAACAAATATACATATGTTTACGAAATTGTCATTTTATAAAGTTTATCGAAGAAGAAGCAGAAATATTAAATCTACAGTGTTTTACAATTTAAGTTCGTGGTGAGGTAAAAACAAAAAATAGTAATCGCAACCCTCATACCAAAGTTACCATATCCATAAATTGCTTGAAACTCGTATTGCGCTACTTCCGATGTCTCCAGCGACGTAGTTGCAGGTGTAACTCAATCAAACCAGTCGGAATACCTTCTCGCCATACTTGTGGTAAAGCCCAACTTTTAATTGAGAATGCATCTAGACTTCGCTCGACTAGACATGATTAATGTAATTGCAATTCCGCGAAACGATGTTACCAGTTTTACCTACATTTGCCAAATTAGCAAAATGCTTGGTTGTTAGTGGAGTTTTGACTAAATAATGACAAGAGAATGAGCGTTTAGATATTTAGCAACAAAAGAAAGTAAAAGAAATTAGAATTGTTCTAACAGACTAAAAAAAAAGAGGAAATGAAGATGGGATATTATTTTGGTTTAAATTTTATAATGAGATTCTTTCTTTCTAATTAAATTTTTTTATCAGAATCACTAAACGACTATTTCGGGAACATAATATTATGCTTTTGAAAGCATGCCATTTTTAACTAACAAAAACTTGTTATAAACGCCAGGGCGGTTATCCGCTTAGCATAATCCGACGAAATATTTCACTCGGTGTAACTAACCGAGGAGATATTTCACGTAAAACATGCGCTATTCTGTGTGCTGCCAGGTGTTGGCAACTAAAAAAGCATGTTCGGAGCGGTGAAGATTTTTTTATCTTTTTTTATATGCTCTATGGCATGCCTGGCGTATTCTGTAAATACAGCGAAAAGTTAACTATTGGATATCAAATTTATTTTACAAACACATTGGCCGCGTTGGCTGAGTGAGTTCAATTCCCATGTTAGGCATAGTGAGTTTTGAAAGTTGATGCATCACAACACAACCCAGTATGACAAGCGCGGTAACCGCTCCAAGTCAATTCTATTACGTTAAACGCTAGCGCCTTAGCGTTGTTGATAGCAAATTTGTAGACAAGTGTACAAATACTAGGTAAACGCTGTCACATCAATTACTTACAAAATTTTTACATTATTTTAATTCTTCCTTTTAAAAACCATAACGTAACTTACAAAGAAGCAACGTTAGTGAGGCCGGCGAATATAATACCTAATAATAATAATACATTATAATATAATTATATAACAACTTCAATACACGGAGGCAGCCTATCGGCATATCCCATCATCAATCACCACTCATCCCTATAACCCTAAAGAGACGCTCGAGCCACTTTAAGTGATAAAATATCCCGTATCATCTTGTCTTAGATATTCTTCGTCGTTCGAATAAATTTATATAAATGTGATTTTCTTCCAGTTTTTTTCAGCACCAACAATTATAACAGTAATGAAGCGTAAGGAAAACTAAAACTAAACATGTGTGTAAAATCTTACGCTCTCTATAGTACTTCAATACAATACAAACTCCGTCATTATTATTTTTCCTGTCTAAGTATTACACTAATTAAATATAGTTCGTAATTTTGGATGTGGAGGATATCTTGAAAACTATTGATTCGATTTTAAAAATTCTTTCACCAATAAGTAATTAGAATGGACATTCAGGGTGGACTTAGCTTAGCTATAAATAAACTTTATAAGCAAAACCATCGCAGAATACGTGGACGAAGACGCGGGCGTTTCGCTAGTTTACTTTAGTCACAGTGCAAATAAAAAAAAAACAATTTTAATAATTCTTAAATACATAAAGATTAATTTTAAAAACTAGCTAATGAATGTAAATTCGTTTGTAAATATACTGTGAAAGTACTATTCCATAATATATTATTGAAGACGGTCGGCAATGAGTACTTTTTCCATTATTCATTCATGGAGAATAACGCTTTTCCAATAAACATTTTCATATTTGTTGGTCTGTTTTCAATTTTTTATTGACTGAGCCAAATTTTCAATCTACTTTACAACCTTAATCTTGGTTCTATTACCATTTTATTGCGTCTGAATTCGACTGTAGCTTATATTTACATATTTTCTGTATACCGATACTATATTGTTCTGGAACCTTTATAAATATGATATATTATTGCCTATTTCTTGTATTACTGCGTAGAGTCGGGTCGGGTACATTTTTAAAGTAAGTAGTATTTATGTAAAGATAGGATCTTTTGATCACATATAAAATCAAAGGTCCTATCCTAAAATAAGTTATATTTTATATTGACAAGAAAATAAAAAGGTTTTTGATACAATGTATAGGTATGTAAATAGGTAGTCAGTTCCACAATCTCTTACATTTTACAACTATACTTCAAAGAAAGTCAAAGTGAGAGGCACACCAGGATTAGGAAAAGTAAAGATCATAATATAATAACACATCTTATCCGGATGTCCGTTAAACAATAGAATTCCTAATATAATAAGTAATCGAATAATAAAACTCGCTCCTGAAAAGGCGTATATTTATAGAACAATCTTTAATTTGTAAAGTGTATAAAATCTGATATATATTTGTGTTTTTGCGCCAGGAGTAAGGTAATTATGCTCATTTTCCCCTGACATTACAAAATTTCCTTGTTTAAGATATACATTTTCGATGTACTAATTAGTCATCACGCAGTTCAGTCAGTTCAATTATTAGGTAGGTACATTAAAAGCATATGAAACAACCATATTTCCCTTCGGAGTACATACAATTAGAAAGCATTACCAAAAGTTGTGTTCATTTAAAATTAACAACGCAAAGAGTAAAACAAACGAATACAACCTTTTTGCTTAAAAAGGCTAATTAGTGAAAATTTTGTCGCAATGTTTGACAATTCTATGATTCTGGTTGGTGTATGAAACGATGCGACTAAGGTTGGTTGGCTCGTACGGCGGCGGCGGCCGTCTTTGATCTTTGAGGCGGTAAATTGGTGAAGAGCGCCGGGCTTTGTGCTAACACTCTGCTATCGTTTACAACGATCGGCCTGTAAACACACGCCAGATAGATTCAACCAGTACACGTCCGTTTTGATTCACAAGTATCAAGACAACTACTTTCAAAACGCCACAGGAGTTCACAGGACACAGGTGGAGGTCCGGAACGTAAATGGTTGGACGATATGAAACAGTGGAATGGACTTGGCTCTTGTCAGTTAAAAGCTAAGTGTGTCAAATGACCTACAAACTTCAATATGAAGATGGCACCCAACGATGATGATAGGACACAGCTCACAGGACACAGTTCACATGTTACAGGACACAGGTCACAGGAACGCCAGAGGTATTGTACCTGTGGCGTTATTCGGCGTAGCTGGCTTCATTTTCCACGTGTCGGGCAAAGAAGTGTTCAAGATTTTCCGTTGCATAGCCCTGGGGCCTATTACCATCAACTTTTAGAACAGTATTTCTTTAACCTTACCATAGACAAATTATATTGTATATCGTCCTTGATCTTATTACTATAAAGTAATACTGCTCTGCGGGGCTGACAACTGGCCCCTGGCAGAGAATATATACTCTACCCCTGGTTTGTGACTGCCAGTGTTGGCAGGGACGCAGTGACGGCAAAGTAAAACTTCGTAGTTGTCTGAACGAATGCTTTTATTAAAAGTGAGTGCGAGTCCGTTAGTACAACGTTTTTATATGTAAAGTCGTTTGAGTGACTAATACAAAAATAGTGATGTTACACAAAGTAATCGTATGGTTTAATCAATAGATACAATTGAATAGAGTATTTTCGTATATTCCAACAGCCAGTTTGGTGGTAAGGTGGCAAGGGTGGTGTTTAAGCCCAATCCGCCATTGCAGAGATAACTTGATTATAACGATGGAGGCTTTGCCTAGCGGTAGGACAGTTTGAAGGCTAATAATTAGTACCTATTACTGACTTATTTTGATAAATATATTTTACTTTATTCATTCATATAATCACGACTATTATCCCCTAAGGGTTTTTTTTTTCTTATATAATGGCTTCGTGCGATCAGCACATTTAGCCAGTGTCAAGTTTTTAATAGTAATTATTATTTACTTTATGTGGATATTATGGGGATGATAATGACTGATAATGAACGTTTAATGGTAAAAGATTTTCCCCCAAGCCTCTCGAGACTCAATAAAGCTGTGGGACTTTATTGAGGTCTCACACGGACTTCTTGAGAGAATGTGAAAAGTGATGTTGCACTGTTTTGTTTTATTTGCTAATACTTATGCACGTTTACGAATACATAACAGTAAATAATCCACCAGGGGTCGTAGGGCAGTTTGATGTGTGCTCAAGTGTGCGATGTTGAGCAAGCTGCATCTGCCGTCATGTCCTATTCACACACGTCCACGTCGTCGGCCCTGGAAATGCTGCCGTCACTAAGCAAGCATCGCACACATACCATCTACCTTGCGACGTGCAATAGCCGAGTGTGTGGGGCTAACCCGCCAGTGATATCCCGCACGGTGGGCCATTCCCTTACCCTCAATCCCATGATCCTATCCACAGCAACTCCCCTCCTTACCACTTTCCTTCCCTTTTCCTAATCCTATCCCATCCCATCCCTGGAGGGATGACAACCTTGACCCTAACATTGTTCTAACAACAAAAAAAATGGCATGACCATGGAATGGTGGGGCAACGGGAATTGGGTCCTGATTAGAGATGGGTTAATAGCCGGATTGTTTGGATTATTAGCGATTATAATCCAGCTTATTATAATCCAGATTATTAGCCATTATTAGCCATCCATTGGCTAATAACCCCGCTATTAATAGTTTCATACAATTTCAACAGACGTTCTGTTTACAGTCACAAAAGTTAAGCTTTGCGCAGGTAGGGTAATTGATGGGAGACCAGTAAGCGACCTCGGCGAACATTGCTTAACTTTCGCGATCGAAAACCTCGAGATTATATGAACTTAAGTTCACCCATCCCCTTGGTAACCTCGGCGAACATTGCTTAACTTTCGAAATCGAAAACCTCGAGATTTTATGAACTTACGGTCAGCCATCCCCTTGGCGACCTCGGCAAACTTGCTTAACTTTCGCGATCGAAAACCTCGAGATTTTACGAACCTACGGTCATCCATCCTCTTGGCGACCTCGGCGAACATCTATCCGTCCATGGTAACTAAACCTACCCGTTTTAATAGGTCAAAGCCCGTAGTACGTGGGTCCGTGAAAAAATTTGAGGTGGTTCTGTGGTTACTAATTCATCATACAAGTAAAAGAAATCTATATATTGCCACAGAAAATTTCACAGAAAAAAATAATGAAATTGACGAAATTGACAGTTCGCCAAAACGGAATTTTGCAGCGTAAGCGTCTTTAAAAATGTCGAAATACTCTTCTACTCACCAAATTTCCTAAATAAGTGCACATCAAAACAATCGCAAACTAATTATCGTTAAAGATTGGATAAATTTGTTTACATTCGTAGACAGTGACATTGCAACTAAATTTTTTTTCTGACCAAGCGCCATAAACACGGCAACGTTCTTTGATAAGGTTGTTGCAAACTGCACCTAGTTCGTAGTTCCGCAAGAAAATTTGAGGTGGCTGTATGGATATCAATTGATCCGTAGAGCAATTGAAACTATGGCATAGTGTACGAGAACCTTTAGTAAAAAAATGAAATTGTTGACAATTTTGACGGTTCGCCATTTTTTTTGCATAGGATTTTTTTGGTGCTAAATATGTTGTTATTACTCTTCGTAATCATCCTTCTTCCTAATAATGTGCACATCAAAACAATCGTTATGGTTTTAGCTATCGAACATGGTATGATTCTTTATAGTTTCAAACAGTGACTTCCAAGTAATAATAATTTCTACATGTCGATATATTTTTACGTATTTTTTTTTTTGTCTTGGAATATTTATTTTTGTAATTTTAGTAATAGATTTTCGTAATTAACTGTTAATTTATTAAAATACTGCGTTTTCTAAGCATTCCGTACGTATTTAAAGTTTTGATATAGCCTGAGTAGTTGTCTAATTCTAATTTTTTTTGTCAGCTCAGTCAGGGTTCGTATTCTTCTGTACACTCTTCTAGCAGCTCTGTAAACAGCTGGACGCTGGGCGCCATGTTGTATATAGGGGCTCGGACGCTTAAGTGGTTAAGACCTTGGAAAAGATGGTAGACAAAGGACATCGGCAAAATCCCATACTAGCTGGACCTGATATTCAATAACTATGGGCATTATTAATTTTGTGTTGATTAGATACCTAACATAATTAGAATTAGTGTCCTAACTTCATATTCAATATAAAACTTCACAAATGCGAGATATATTATTTTAAAATTTTTGGGCTTTTGAGGTTAGAAAAATATTTTAACGATCTAATAGATTAAATTCTTAACTTAAATTGACCTTAACTATCACTACGTAAGTAGTGATAAAAGAAATGTAATTGACATGAAACAAAGAGGATGCTTATAAATAAAACACTTATGAATGAATGATACCTACTTAAAGAAAGACCAATCGTTCGACGACCTATTCTGTTATTCCTTCCCTTCCAGATACATTATTTTCTATTAATATATATATATATACATAGTTTTGTTTTCTTTAAATGTTTATGGATTTAATTTTCCCTCTTATCAACGTATTATCTCCACTAAGTACCTCTCAAGCGATACTCTGATACATCTACATGGAAACGCACATGTTCTCCATAGTAGGACCGAGCCTGTCGGATTTGGTATGTTCCCAAGGCGAATAATATTAAATCATTACTAGCCGGGGAAATGTTAATGAATTGTAGCATAGTACGTATCGGAGCAAACGCAAAGATCGACTGCCGACTGCAAAAAAAATCAATGAATAACATCTGTCATTCGATTTTAACAGTGACGTTCCTTTACACGCAAGTCAAAGAATCAAGCCCTTAACGCTTATTTGGCTTAGATTAAAACAATAAGGGAAGATACGGCATGCTCTTACTTGTAGTCATTCAAAATTTAGTCCTACTCAACTACATAAGCAAACACTCACACACGCACACCTATAAAGTGTAAATCGAGCGAGCGAGACAAAGCGGTAAGTTTCAACGTCAGCGCGAGGGAGTCAGCGAGTAGCGCGTTGACGTCTCGGTCGCTTCGCAACAGACGAGTACGTACGACCGATTCCGACGCCACTGCGGAGTAGCGTCTTTCTCTTTTTCACACAGTAGAATATCTGCAATAGAGCGATGTAGCCTCTTCGCTCGGCAGATTGTGACTGAAGTGAAATTGTGCCTTTAGGCCTAATTTTGGCGGCTCACTCACGAGACGCTAATGCCGTATCTTCCCTTTTTGTTTTAATCTAAGTTATTTGGTTTTACTTATTGTATCATTTTCAGCATATTAATACTGTTCTAAAAATACTTAAATGTATTTTTGTCTAAGTAGAATACTATAATCTTTTTTTAGACGAGTGTAAGGTGGGAGTATTACATGTAAGCACGTGAAATTGTAGACCTACGCGTGAAATGGAATTTGACGTCGTCGTCAAGATCTATTGTCTATGGTCAAAACCGTTCAAAAGCTATGATTAAGTTTTTCCATTCATATTAATTATTTTTACGCATTAATTAATTTCTCTAGAACTAGAAGTTCTTAAGGTATATTATTTGTAACTTCAAAGTTAACTAATAACAGTATATTTTTTAGAATATAATTGATTTGTGCCCATAGTCAGGTCCATTTTCCCCATTGTCCTTTATCAGAGCGGGATCGTTAAAAAAAATCCCACTTCACGGACTTCAATGCGCTTACCAGCCAGGGAAGTCAACAGAAACCGCTCTCCACCATGTGGTAAGCCGAGCGGAATCAGCCCTGGAGAACAAAGAGATCTGCGTCTGCACATTCGTAGACATTGAAGGTGCATTTGATCGCACAACCTTTGACTCCATCAATGTGGCAGCCAGAGATCATGGCGTGCCACAACCGATCTGCAAATGGATTGAATGCATGTTAAAGGGTAGAATAATCTACTCAGAACTGGGGACAGTTTACTCGCTCAAATAACTAGAGGGTGCCCGCAAGGGGGGGTCCTTTCTCCTCTGCTATGGAGCCTTGTAGTTGATTCAATCATAACAAAACTGAACCAAGGACTACTAAATACGGTTGGTTATGCGGATGACCTGGTCATCACAGTCAGTGGAAAGTTTCCCTCCACGGTATCGGAGCTAATGCAACGTGCCCTATGTTTGCTGGAGGATTGGTATAATACCAATCATCTATCCGTAAACCCGGGGAAAACAACCGCTATCTCCTTCACGAGGATGAAAAACCTCACGAAGCTGGGAAGCCTAAAACTTTACGGCACCCAGCTTCCCTGGTCCAGAGAAGTGAAATATCTAGGCATAACACTGGATAAGGAACTTACTTGGAAACAGCACATGGACACGACCGTTACCAAGGCCTATGGGGTGTTTGGTATGTGTCGGTCCACCTATGGTAAAACGTGGGGGCTTAACCCCAAAATCATAAGGTGGATCTACATGATGATGGTGCGGCCGATCCTTACATATGGCAGCATCGTCTGGTGGCCAAGGACCAGGCTGAAAATCTGTAAGAATGCTTTAAGGAAACTTCAGAGGACAGCATGCATGGTGATCACTGGGGCATTCAAAACCACACCGACGGCAGCTCTGGAGGTCCTTACGGACCTTCCACCCCTGCACAGTGTCATAGCAACAGAGGCAAAGAAAGCGCTACATAGATTTAAGGTGGCCGGACTGTGGGACGCATCGAAGCCTCTGACCAGACATACAAAATGGGAACCTAATGATTCCCTTGACGGGATCATGGAAATGGGGTGTGACAAAATCGCCCCCCAGTACATGTTCAAAAAGAAATACAGTATATATGTCCCAACTAGGGATGAATGGAAACAAGGACCATCGTCTTCAGAGAAGGACAGCCTAATCTGGTACACCGATGGATCCAAAATGGAGTCGGGTACTGGAGCAGGTATCTTTAGCAATGACTTCGAACATAGTCAAAGCATGGGAAAATTTGCAACTATATACCAGGCTGAAATTTTTGCAATTCTCCTATGCGCAAAAAAGAATTTAGATCTCGCCCTCAGAAAGCGAAACATATTCATCCTGAGTGACAGCCAAGCAGCACTCAAGTCACTTATATCGCCCCGTATCGACCTTGTACTTGAAACCACAAAAGCTTTAAACAAGCTAGGTGGACACAACAGGGTGAGATTGATCTGGGTACCAGGCCACATGGGAATCTATGGCAATGAGATGGCTGATGCACTTGCCAGGGAGGGCTCAGAGACCCCATTTATTGGTCCTGAGCCATTTGTTGCACTGGCACCGAGCAACAACAAGGCAACAACATCAACAAGGCCTTTAAGGACCAAATCCAAAACAGGCACAAAACCGAATGGGAAAAGCTACCCGGCATGAAACACTCAAAATCCTTCATAGGTGGAGACGCCCTAGGACGGAGTAAAATCATATGCGGAGGTAGCAAAAGGCAGGCACGAACAATCATCGGAGCCCTGACCGGGCACTATGCCACAAAACAAATGCTCCATAGAATGCAACTAGCAACAGACAGCTTGTGCAGGGCATGTGGGGAGAAAACGGAGTCCATGCAACACCTACTAACGTGTGACTGTGACTCCCATGCTAGGAAAAGAATGAGTCTCTTGGGATTCGCCTACCCGAAACCAGAAGATTTTAGGCTCTTCGCCCTCAAAGACATTGCCAAACTTATGGCAGTCATTTTCTCTGAGGAAACAGAGTGATAGCACGGGGTTGCACAAAAGATCCCAATGGGTCGACGTGCCGCTGCGAGAGGGAAACCTCGGCAGGCCCCACTAAGATAAGATAAGATAAGAAAATAATCCACCATTATTTCACATTAATATTCGACAAAACACAAATTATAGAAAATAATACAAAACTGCAGACATGTTAGTCAGAGACTAAGCAATGAGGACAGCAAAAGCAGTCCTCTACCATAGTCCACTTTTCACCAAATAGCGACTGCACATGTGCTCAGCGTGACAGGTAGTGAGCCCATCGCCTCTCAATGCTGTTGGTTGTATGTGCAGTCTTTAGTTCGTTAGTCGCCTTTTGCGACACCCAAGGGAAAAGGATTTGGTTGATGGGTGCCTCGAACGCGTTTTGCATCGGTAGGATTTTTTCCCTAATCGCTTTTTGCCACGATCGTGTTTTGTCACGTGTGATTTATGTTTGATCGTATGTTTTCCTATGGGTAATTTGCCTTACAGCATATTGTCTGATTCGCTTTTTTGTTTTTCAGCTTAGTCTTTATGCTTTTTGCCCTACTGTAAATTGACAGATTGCATACTGTGATTGACAGTGTTAATTACAATGACATGATAAATGCATGAACATGAAGTATGAATGTAATCATGAAGATGTTACGTTGGAACTCTTTAGATATGCAATAAGAAGTCTTTATTGAACAGTAGATTAATAGTATAGGTGTCTTAATCGAGAATTAAAACTATTTTAAAATGTCTGTTTAAAGGTTGAAAAAAAACTGAGATTAAAAATATGCGTGTATGACTAAATGCAATGAGAAAAAGTGAGATTTTAAAAAATGAGCTTATGACTAAATGCGGCTAAAAAACTGAGATTATGAAATAGGAGACCAAGGTAGAAAGCGATTATATATAAAACACACGTGACACAACACGATCGTGGCAAAATGCGATTAGGGAAAAAATCCTACCGATGCAAAATGCGTTCGAGGCACCCATCGACCAAATCGGTAAAACAGTCTTACTCATAAGTTTCTAACTATTTACTTATTTATTTATTTGTACCTAAGCACACTGATAGATTACAATCGTTACATGACAATTAGAACTTACAATGATAACATTAACTTAGTCTAGAGCATAGCCCTTAAATAGTGAACACGGCATAAATTGTATAAATATACAGCAACGTGTTGCATAAAGTTAAACAAAAAAAAGGAACTAAAGGATAACGAAATCCAAAAAAAAAGCAAAATATAACACTGCATTTATCGATGTTGGCACCAATTTGAAACAACTCTAGGTCGTTTTGAAGTGCACTACACTGACTCTCACTCTTCACTTCAGTAAATATTTTTAGATCATCAGCATATAACAGAGCAGGACATGATAGGCGGTCAATCAAATAGTTGATAAAAAGAATAAATAAAAGTGGCCCATGATGTGATCCCTGTGGAATCCCCGAAGTGATAGAGATAGAATAAGAAGAAAATCCCTTTACAGTTACAATCTGACTTCGATTGCTCAATAAATATTGGACACACTTATGCGTTATATGGCTATTTCTGAATTGACCAGACCGGGAGTTAAACCCAGGACTTCAGAGATGACGACACTATAACCGGCGTACTGACTACATGACCACAGAAGTTGTCGAGTGAGTGATGTTTATTTATAGGCAGAACGATGATGACAATAATTGTCATCATCGTTCCTAAACTACAGACTAATATTCAATATTGATATCAATTTTCCGATTAAAATTCTCGATTGCACCTGCGAATAATCGTTTCTCTTGACACTTAATCAGACATCGAGCGCGGAAACTTTGTTATTGGTTTCATCAAACTAACTTCTAATTAATGCTCAAAGGCAGCGTATTTATGTTTGAAGTGTCCTCTCATCACCGCGCCTTTTATAGATTGAAAATTCTTTTGTGACTTTCATGTCGGTTACAAGGAAACGTTATAATATTTATCGAATTACTTGGAGTTTTGTTGTGTGAATCCTATAGTATTTTTTATTTATACTCTGAGGTACGAGTACTTTTTTAGTTTAAATTCATTGTACTTTATTTTAGTTTAGGTCTTACTTTTCTTTACTTATTACCTGGGAAATGATGCGTACTTCTCAAGTAGGTACATTTATTAGTAATAGGTACTTAAGATAATGTCAGTTGACTGTCCTTACGGCAATGTCAGCTTTTCATTTAGCTGAACAAAATTTCACATCAAATGTTAAAATTCATGGTCTTCCTTTTATTTGTGACACTATGTTATTTAGCACAAAGTAATCCTTATGATGAAGCCTTTCGATCGGTATGATAAAACTACAGGCTGATTATTTTTCTCATGTAACGGGTTCGATTCCCGGTTCAACCATAAATATCTATGAATGCAGTTTAAATTGTTTTTTAAATTCAAATAATGTCTTCTTTCAGTAAAATGTGGCATATCCGTGGGACGCCCTGTATACTATTTGTGTCTGGCTGGTTTTGGTATAATTAAAAGTTTAAATTTAAAAAAAAAATCCAAATTAGGAAAATGTGTGATTTTTATTTGTTTTTCTTACTGTCAAGATGAGTGAATCTATAATGAAGAAATTCGATACATTTTAGAATTTTACTACAAAAAAGGTAAAAATGCAACGCAAAACGCGAAAAACATTTGCGATGTTTATGGACCTAGTGCAGTGTCTGTGAGAGTAGCACAATTCGGAAATTTTTAATGTCAGATGCACGTATTACGGATAAAATGGATGCCATTTTTGAAAAAGTGGAGCAAGATCGGCATATCAGTAGTTGCGACGTAGCTTAAGAACGGGAATTGACCACAAAACAGTTTTGGCGCATTTGAAAAAAACTGGGTACTTCCACAAAAAAGCTCGATATTTGGGTACTTCACGAGCTCACTGAAAGAATCTTAATGAACCGTGTACTCATTTGTGATTCTTTATTACGACGTAATGAAAACGAACCATTTTTGAAGAAGCTGATAATTGGTGATGAAAGATCACGTACGACAAGAACGTGCGAAAAAGGTTGTGGTCAAAGGCCGGTCAGGCTTCACAGACTGTGGCGAAACCCGAGTTAACTCGCAACAAGGTGATCCTGTGTGTGGTGTGTGGTGGGATTGGAAGGGCATTATTCATTATGAGCTGTTACCACCAGGCAGGACCATCGACTCTGAACTCTACTGCAAACAACTGATGAGATTAAAGCAAGTAGTTAAGAGAAAGCGGCCGTAATTAATCAACAGAGGTGTGGTTTTTCATCATGATAACGCTAGACCTCACACATCTTTAGCCACTCAAAATTAAGAGAGTTTGGCTGGGATGTGTTAATGCATCCGCCGTATAGTCCTGATCTTGCACCTTCAGATACAAATAGTAAGTTCTTATAGCCAAAAAGATTTTATTACAAGTTCATACATACTTTATGCGAAAAGACTTTTTCCCCAACCTAATATTTCAATAGGTAGCGAAAATTTCGTTTAATTTTACCCTTCTAATCATACAAAAGTTTCATGTAAGTTCTTAAGTACTTACCTAATGATTATGATTTTGTTTAAGTAGATATTGTTGGCTTATAATTTTTTTTATTCAATACATTATTTTGCATGCGCAAGTAGGATTTAACTTAATCTCAGGTTCACCTATAAAAATTACTGTTTAATATAAAATTACAAAATGTAAGTAAGTCCCGAACTAATAGGGAGGCATAGGCAGGTACATCATAAGCAAAAGCAAGTCTATCAGAAAAAACTAAGTCTTTTTACAAATTATGTTTTAAAAATGAAGGATCTATTCATGAAATAATTCATGTTATTATTATGGTTGGTCAATTTTGATTAAGTATATTTCATGTGGTAGGCTCAGACCAAATTTTGGTCTGAGGTGGTTGGTAGGTACCTAAGTATTTTAGTAAGTAAGGAACCTACTACCTACCTTGGTAGGATAGTGATGTTTCTACAAACATCGTTTAGGTTAATTTACTTTTACTACACATAATTTGGAAATAATAAATACTTGATAATAATAACGTAAGATCCATCCAATAATTTTATCCGTAACTAGTAGTAACAATGGTTATTTGCCAGCAACCCTTATTAGTTATTTCCATGAACCTAATCGCCAACCAACTGCCCGAAAAGTTTGTCAATCTTACCGCGTGGCAATAAAGTACGAAATCCCGTGCGTCCTAAACGAGAATAAAATTATGAACAAAATAATGGTAGAGAGAGTAAGCCGGCGGGCAAGCACGAAATGACAACATTGATCAGAAGCCGCACGCATTTTGTAGAGTGAGCCTTACCGCAATAGCAATAAGTTCTGAATTAAGAATGTGGCGGCATTGAGTGAGCATAGCGGCAACGACCCCTTGACGTAATGTTCGCGCGTTCGTATCGCGTCGATCGTGCGGCGCACGCTATCCCGTTCTCTCATACCGCTTATGAGTGAGACAGGCGGAATAAAGTAGACCGTTGACAGCGGCAACGTCGCGGTTTGGCGTTTGGCAGACTAACCAGTAAAAGCATGCTATTTAGGAAAGACAGACGCGTGCTTTTGGTGTAATAAATTTTCTGTTATTTTGAAAGTGCTAATCCAGTTGCAGTGTATGAGTGTAAATAACAATGAGGTGGACAGACGAGGAAACTATTCAGTTGATAGAATTATACAAATCGTACCACTATCTTTGGGACAGCAGTTCGGAATTGTACAAAAATGCGGTCGCGAGGAAACAAGCGTACGAATCTATAGTGAAACACATGAGTATTCCAAGATTGAAGGCTCAAGACGTGAGATGTAAAATTAAGAATTTGCGATCATCTTACTACCATGAACTGCGGAAGAGGGATAAATACGGGAACGATAGAGGCGGACCTTGCCGAAAACTGACGTGGTTCACGGCTTTTAAACCAATCATGGGCGCGATTAATGCAACAAAGGTAAATAAGTATAAGTACTTTAATTATTTTAATCTACTATGTTTTGAGCATACTTACAACAAATAGGTACGTCACTTCAAACGACAAATTCATAACTATGTTTAGTACACTTCGTAAATGAAGAAGAAACTGATAAGCAACCGGTTGCTCATAAAACCGTTTGCGTGTTAAGTTTTCTTTTTACTGAATTAGGTACCTACTTACCAACCTACGTTATCAAAATTATCTAACATGCATGTTTACTTTTTAAGAATTAATAGAGCATTACCTACATATCCGATTACATGACCGATTTATGTAGGTCCGTCCATCCGTATGGTGCTGTGCTGGTAGTAAAGCAATAAAGCAATATTTCCAGTCTGCATAGAATTTGGTCTTAGCAGTAATTGTAATCATTTTGATAACACGTCCCGCGAATTTATTTATAAAATGGAACTGGATTGCCACTACGTCTAATAATATTCTATGTCTGTTCCATAACGGCGAATGGCGTAAAATAAAATATAAACCTCAATGCGTATATAATTTGCCGATTATTTTAACTTACGAATGTATTAACAAAACAGAAAAATTATTAAGTAGGTACTTACCCAACTAGGTGCAGCCATTGCCCCGAACATAATTAAATTCTACACAATTTATTTTTATTTACTATGCTAATTAAACCTTTTAGGGTGGATTCGACCAAACTGGAATAAGGTATAACGCCGAATATGTATAGACTAATCTCGGAGTAAGTCTTATTCCGGTCGAATCCACCCTTAACCGACTATGTGGTCTAGTGGCTAACCCACCTTCGTAGACCCAGAAGTCCCGGGCTCGATTCCCAGGGAACATATTTGTGTAGTTGGTTTGGTTGGTGTTAGGGCTTGTTAAGTCCCCTAAATTTTGGCGCCATAACCACAATGTTAATAGTATTGTTATGTTCCGACAGTTTAGAGATAAGATAGCCAGTTCCTCAGTGGTTGAGAATTCCGGGTTCCACTTTCGACTTTATCATCACTTACCATCAGGTGGGATGTAGGCCAAGTGCTTACCCGTAGTAGTAGATAAAAAAACCTCAATGTAAATGGTTAGGGTGTCGCAAAGGGGGTGCAGGACTTAGAAAATTTTCGAGCAAAAATACACTCATAACTTTTTTTCACAAACTGATGAAAAACATAGACCATCAAAAAGAGACAAAAAATCCAATTAAAAAAAAAAACTTGAAAAAAAACTTAGAAAATTTTCAGTTGATTTTTATATGGAGCCGACACTTAGAAAAATTTGCGATATTTTTGTATGCAGTTTGGACTTGTAAAATTTTTCGCTTGGTTCCACGTTGTGTCGCAAAGGGGGTGCAGGACTTAGAAAATTTTCGAGGAAAAATTTAATTTTTCACAAACTGACGAAAAACAGCTATCAATAAGAGATAGAAGAAAATCCAAAAAAAGTGCAAAAAAAATTGTGAAAAAAAACTTAGAACTTTGCGACACAACGTGGAACCAAGCGAAAAATTTTACAAGTCCAAACTGCATACAAAAATATCGCAAATTTTTCTAAGTGTCGGCTCCATATAAAAATCAACTGAAAATTTTCTAAGTTTTTTTTCGCAATTTTTTTGCCTTTTTTTGGAATTTTTTCTATCTCTTTTTGATAGCTATGTTTTTCGTCAGTTTGTGAAAAAAAAGTTAGAGTGTATTTTTCCTGCACCCCCTTTGCGACACCCGGACCATGTAAATGAAACCGTACGTTTACTCGCGGCCTAGCAATTCGCGCGTTCAGTCCATACTCAGAGATTAGATTGTTTTACAATGTTAAAAATGTTCTCTAGTTTATCCCTTAATTTTTATCTATAAGTAATCTAAAGTGTCATAACTTTTTTGTCCTAAACATCATTTGTCCGAATGATAACTTGTTCGAATTTAATGTTACTTAATATCACATGCCATAAAATTGAAATCCCTAAATACATTGTGCCCTAAATTTGTTTGTCATAATTTATTACAATCCATAATATTTAAAAGACATAAAACGGTTTTCTATTTTAGTTATAAGTAAGTACTAAATAGTAATGACATCCATGTTAATTAAATATTATCTGATTATATGTATTACAGTTGTTTCATTATTTCACCAAAATCCGTGCATACGTTTAGAAACTGAGAGCTAGATTTCTGTTGTCTGATAAAAAAATAACCTCGAAATTCAGAAAAATCTTAAATTTTCTTAAATTTCTAACCTATCACGTGACATACAGAAGTATAAACCATCATCTGAATGATGGTTTATAAAAACATTGTTAGGACTAACCATTCGGACTAACATACATTATAAATATACTTATAACACTTAGGACATGTGACTTTATAGCAAGAAAAATTAGGTTAGGATATCTAATTACTTATTATATAGCACCCGATATTATGACACATACTTACAAAATTTTATTTTACCTAATTCTTGAAATAAAGACGATTAGGTGAAATAAAATATCGTATACGCGAACATTATGGATAGTGATGATTATAGCAAACGCGTTAGGGATTTTGATTTTCGGACGACCGATATTCGGAGAAGAAAGGGACTACCTGTTAAAAAGTTCATAATCTATAGTCTATAAAAAGGAATTATTGAGAAAATGAACGCAATGTACCTTGTATGTCACGAAGACTCCTAGAGGTTGCTAACAATAATAATTGAGTTTATATTGTTTCTGGTATTCCTTCCTTCTATTGACAGCTGAGCTTAAAAGAGCCAAGGTTCGAAAGCAATGGCATGCATTGGGAAAAACCTTTGTTCACCAGTGGCTGATTAAAATGATGATTTAAAACATTTTGGAATAATAGTTTTATGCACACGCCCGAATGCAGGTCAACCTGACAAAACTGTCAAATTTCGTCAATTAACTTTGAACTTTATGATTTGTCTATGAGGATCAATATCATTTTTGACAGTTATGGGAAGGTATGTACTTTTTCTTCCTTAGCCTATGGTGTTCCACTGCTGAGCAAAACTCTCCCCCAAATTCTTCCATATCTCTCGAGACGAGAGACGTTTCCTCGCCATCTCATGCCCTTCGGTCTGATTTGCGTCCAGATTATCTCGCTAGCTCTTTCTAGGCTGACCTCGGCGGCGTCGTCCATCTCCAGTAACCCATTGTGTAGTGACCGTTGCTCAGCTGTCGAGATGCATGCGGCTAACGTGAAACGCCCAACCTCATTTGAGCTTGACAGCTTTGTAGCCTACGTCTGTTAAACTCGTAACTTCTACTCGTAGATATATTAATAAATCTATTTTAATAAAAATCAATTGAGACAATAGTTTGTACGCGCATCAATTCAGAACGGCTGCACCAATTTGAATAATTCTTTTTGTGTTTGTAATTGTCAGGACCAGGTTTGCATGACAGATTTTTTTGGAAATGTAAACGGGATACCGGGACGGTTGTTCACGCGAACGAAGACGCGGGCGGGCCGCTAGTTTTGTAAAAAAAAAACATATTAACACAAAGATCTATTGTTACAGGGAAGTATGACCGAAAGCGAGACCAGTGAAGAGGATGTTGAAGAATCACCTTTTATCGAGGAGAGCTCATCCACCGCGAACGCGTACGTGGTGTCCATAAAACAGGAGTACTTGGACGAAATGGAACACCATGACGACAAAGACATAGCGCCTATCACCGATTACTTAGAACCGGCAACGAAAAGGGCAAAGCAGCAGGAACCGATAAATTTAGTAGACAGATCCGAAGACAATTTTCCTACTGCATCACCTAAGAGGATTGATGAGTTTCAAATGTTCTCCAACAATGTTGCTTCTCAGTTAAGGAAGCTACCACTGGATAGGGCTCTCATAATACAAGTTGAAGTGCAATCGTTGATTGCCAAAGAACGTATTAGAGCGTTTAAGAAACAAAACGAGCGGGGTAAAGAAGATGATTCGCAATATATGTAAATGCGGGCTACCTATGTTGGAATATTTTACTTTATTGTAATAAAATAATAGTCTTTTAAAAGTTGTTACCTATTCATTTGTTAATTTCATTAAACTGTATAAATTCGAGAGAGAAATCAATGTATTGGTCTATGGTAAGACCGTTCGTATACATATCGTGGGTTCGAATCCTACCAGCCAGGGGCTCTCTTTCGCTTATTCTACGGTATTTAATTTTCCTACTTTCGTACGATGGAAAGCAAAAGGACATTATGCGATTCCCGCAAGTACCTACTTACTACACTCCGAAATGTATTCTATAAAGTACTGACAGAATAGAATAGCTCTTTGTTGATGTATCTAGGGTATGTACTACTCTGTCAAGAAAGTACCGGGAAAAGATCAATCATACACAAAATGTTATTCATCCAAATTTATTTTATCCCCTTCAAAGTACGCTCCTTCAGAAACGATACACTTACGCTAACGAATAATCCAATCATCAAAACATTTTTAAACGCTTTTTCCGGAATATTGTTCTGTTCTCGCCGCGAATTCTCCTTTGTCTTCTACCGAATGAAAACGGGTGCCACGAAGTTGTAATTTGAGTTTAGGGAAGGTCGGCTGGAGCCATATCTGGTGAATAAGGTGGTTGCTCGATGGTATTTGTTGAGCTTTGTTCAAAAATTCGTTCACAATGATGGCCTGTGCGAAGGCGCATTATCGTGGTGCAAAATCCAAGAATTTTCTTTCCACAAATATGGCCTTTTTCGTCGAATTTGCTCCCTTAAACGCCGCATAACGCTCAAATAATATTCTTTATTTGCCGTTTGACCTTCCGGCAAGAATTCCGAGTGCACAACACCGCGATAGTCAAAGAAAACAGTCAACATGACTTTGACTTTTGATCGACTTTGGCGTGGTTTTTTCGGTTTGGGTTTAGTCGGAAGGCGCCAATCCGAAGCTTGTTGAATAGTTTGCATGTCAAACTCGTGAACCCACGTCTCGTCACTAGTAACAATGCGTTGCATGAATGTTGGGTCGGAATTGATTCGTGCTAGAGCATGTCCTCAGCGACTCTTATGCGATTGAGTTTTTGGAGAAAATTCAGGTCTTTTGGTATTAGCCTAGCGGCAACATGTTTCATACCCAAGTGATTATTGAAAATGATACGGATCGACTCGTGAGACAGAAAGTTCAGCGGCTATCTCTCTCAAAACTAAATGAGGATTTTCAGTCACCATTTCCTTTACTTTTGCGATGTTAACATCAGTTGAAGACGTTGATGGCCTACCAGAGCGAAGCAAATCTTCCATCACATCTCGACCGCTTTTGAACACTTTGTACCACTCATAAGCACGTGTTTTTGATAAAATCGATTCACCGTAAGCCTTCTGTAACATTTTCAGTGATTCCGAACACGAAATTCCATTGGCGACGCAAAATTTAAGACTAACTCTTTGTTCGATGTTTTTATCCATTATGAAATTCGCAATACACACTAGATATAAACTAACTAAGACAGCACTGAATTTATTTAATCTATATTCCAGATGCAACTCAAGCTACGCGCCAAAATGGATAACAGTTCTGCCAATCTAACAACAAAAAAAAACAAAAAATTTAATTTGGAATCATAAACAATCATCCGTTCCCGAAACTTTTTTGACAGAGTGTATTACAAGTTCATACATGCATTTTGTAGCATCTCATATTTAACTAAATATTGGTATGCAAATAAGGCAATCAGGCATGCAACTTTTTGTCAATGTCCAACAGGAATTTAACTTTAAAACATTTTCAAAGCAGATAGTTATCTACATTTTCTACAAAGTTATATATATATTTTAATAATTACCTAAAATCATAAAATACTAACATCGCCTTACGCAACAACACAAGAAGAAACAGACTGCAATATATTTTGCTAAAAAAAATTGTTAGGCGCTTGTGTCTGCGAACGTTGATACATTTCAGAACTATCTGTAATAAACACCCGTACAAAAGGACAAACATCCCAAAAGGATTTTTTTCAAATCCTTGTGAGATGACTACTCCCTGATATGAAACCTGCCATTTTTTTACTTTGTAGGCTATAAGTTATTGTTTCTGAGATTTCGTGATTGGACAGTCAATCTACGTGAGTGGTATTTGTTTTTTAATATATTTTTAATTTGCCTGTTTGGTCCCGCTGCTGAGCAGACACCTGATACCTCCCCCCAAACCCTTCCACGTCTTTCTTCTGCGCTTTTTTTCCAGTATTCCACAAATGCATCGAGTTTGTCTCGCCAACGCTTTTGCCTATTCTGTGCTTTTGCGGTCGATCCCAACCTCGCCTCCCCGTCCTCACTCGTCAATCAGCAAAACCCCAAGGCATGACGCTGTGTGCCCATTGCCACTAAATCTATACTTATTGTTTTATCTTTTCCACTTTCACATCAATTATCTAGCCCAAGTTAGGAGGCCTATTACATCTCGACTGTGATTTTTGCGTAAAATGGCCAATTTTGGCGTTATGGATCTCAGAAACAAAAATACATTACAATTTTGACTTATTGAATAATATAGAATAGCTATTGAAGTAGTGCGCAGCGGCCTCGCTTTTTGTAAATTTTGCTTAACTTTTTAATTAAACCCAAAATTGCAGAGAAAGATTTTCATAAAATGCGCGAAGGCACATTTTTGAGCTCCAAGATTAAACTACTGTTCTAAAAAATAAAATAAAAAAATTGTATGTTATCTCTTATATAGTCGTATAGTGCGCAGCGGCCTCGAAATTTTTAGATATACCTGATTTTATATAGAAAAAAAAATGTTATTATAAACTAAAAACTTCGAAAATCGCTGGTGACTGCGAATTTTTTCTATCTACGTCAATATTATTGAGCAAAATTTATACCAGAATAATCGTTACTTCATGATTAATAAAGATTTTACTATGAATTTATTATCCTATTTTGTTAAAAACGATAGATGCAACAATATTAAGCATGAATTGATTATCCTATTTCGATAAAAAACGATAAATACAACTGCAAAATAACAACAAAATGCGAAAATAGGCATTTTTCGCAAAAATCACAGTTGAGATGTAATAGGCCTCTTAAGCTTCTTTTAAAACTAGTCTACCCTCACAGTTGAAAAATCGGCACCGGCAATCCGAAGGTCATAGGTTCGAATCCCATTCGAGCTTTCCTGAGTCTGGTTGTTTTTTTTGTGGTATACATTTTATCCTATATCTATGTAGCATTGTGAATGCAAATATTTCAAAATAAAGATATTTATAAGTCTTTATCGATTGTTAAAAACTTGCAATAGTATTTCTTTCAACTGTGAGGGTAGGTAAACCTTCACAGTGACGTAATACCGCTGGCTTGTAGCGTATTCCATCAACTACAAAAAATTCAACGAGTCTTCTGGGGTCTCGGTAGCTTAGCGGTTAGAACAGTGGACCGGCAATCCAAAGGTCATGGGTCCGAATACCATTCGAGCTTTCCTGAGACTGGTAGTTTTTTTCTGGTAAACATTTTATCTTATTAATGATAATTAGAAATCATCCAGATCCTAATTTTCTTCTAATCTTCTGAATTGACCCGACCGGGAATCAAACACGGGACCTCAGAGATGGCGACGCCAGAACCGACTTACTAACTCCTCGACCACGGAGGTCGTCCAATTTTACGTAAAATCGGTTCTATCAGCGCCACAGAGTATAATGCGGCTAAATATATCTTTTTGACTACGGGACGGCTTCATAATCGAAGGTCTTTGTACCTAAGTAGTTATACTAATCTACATACTTATACCACGATAAAAGGTGACCATATTACCCTGCCTATACTGTTCTATATATCATGTCCTTGCTGAGTTTCTTGCCGGCTCTTCATTACAAGGTCGAGGCCCTTATAGGCTTAGGAACCGATGGCTTAGCGACTTTCATTTATGCTCAATTATTGTAGCCTAAAATAAATAATCTTGAATCTTGGAGTACCTACTCAATACTGAAGAAAAAGCTATCTTATTTCTTACTCGGAAAACAATAATGCTTTGTTATAATGGTAAGTAGCCAAGCAGCCCAACCAAACCGTATAGGTAGGTACCAGGTACAATAAAACCCAATTCTCGGAAACTGAACCCGTGACATCCGGATGGCAGTTGATAAAACCATTTAACCGATATTTAGGCAAATCGATATGAATAAAATATGTATCCTTGAATTCTCAAACATAAAAAAAGAGGCGGAAAGTAAGCATACTTGAACTTGGAAATTATTATTCCATTCAACTAAGACAAGAAAAATCCTTTTGAAATTAAAATAAGCACCCTAATGGCTTTAAAAGTAAGCAATAAGTAATGTTTACGTTAGAAACGCACGTTTCTCTTGCTTACATTGGAAAATTGGCAATATCGTCTAGGGTTGTCACTTGTAAAAAAATAGGTAGGTAACTACTGGTATAAAAACTATGCTGTCGAATTTTATTATTTTTTTTAGAATCAGAATCAGAATCATTTATTCATAAACATAGGGACATATTATTGAGTGATGTTGGTGTTGATTTAGAACCATGTATGTTTCACCAAGAGAGGTATATGAATATAAATAAAAATAATAAATATATATTTTAGGAAGTTTTGTAGGAAATTCGTCAAGGGATATTTATTCGAGATGTTCACGCGGACGCAGTTGCGGGCGAGCTGTTAGTTTGTAATACGAGTAATACGATTATGAACGAGTAGTAAATTTGTAAAATTACACTGTATCTTTTGTTATTTTAACATAGAGAAAGACAAAAAAACCCTTCGCGTATCTTGCTAGCTCTTCTCAGTTAAAGGCTTTCCCAAAATCCGTACTGGTGGTACTTAGATACAATAGTTTAGATTTAACTACATTTTAGATAACTACATATTTTTATTAGTTATGGTTAAGACGCATGCACGTGGAGACTTAAATTGAATAAATTTTGACTTTGACTTAGTAACAGTTTTGTACACCCATATATGTACACAAACATAGGTATAAATACAAATTCCTAAATACGTGATTACAGTGTTAAACCACCTTCTTTTTACAAGAAGAGCGGAACGAGTTGACATCCGAATGGTCGTTTCGCCGTCACGACTCACTGCAGTTTCATAGCACGGCGATATTATCGCTTCAGATATGCAGACCAGATGCCAATCACGTCCCGGAAAACGCTCTGTAACGAAGCCCCTTCATTGGGAGCTGGAAAAGTACACAGCCACGCTCGCTCTGGCCTATTATTTTTGTGTCTTTTTTATGTCTTTCTAAAAGAAGTAAGTAGGTTGAAACGCGACATTTCTGAAAGAATACAGTTGATACTTGAAATGCAATATACTTTGACCAATTAAAGGCTGTTAGACCAACTAATTTGTTTGAATTTACCATCTAAATCAAACAGGTTATTGAATTTAAATCACAGTCTTAACACCACACTGCAAGTTGTAGCACATTGTATTGCACTTTGCGTAAAACGGAATGCTCCGTATAACGTAATTAACGGTGTGCAAGATAACAAGTTAAATAAGAGACGACCAACAACCGTCAGGTCAGTCTCATAGTCACCACGGACCCTGTAAAAGTAACGTCAAGATAAAGTAACTTGCAAAAATTTAACTTAAGTTCTATAAAAAGTGTTTTATTTTGATATTATCAGTTTTCGGTGACACAGCAGCTACAAAGTCTGGTTTGTGATGTTGCAAGAAAATATCTAACTTTATAAATGATGTATATAAGTACGCCACGAAGTTTCATCAGACCGACCCCGGAAAAACAGTACTACCAACACAATATCTATATAGATACTTTAATAAAAATTAATCTCCAAATATGTTGCTAAATGCATAGCTCAATAACGGCTTCTTTTTTTGTTGTGTATGAAATGGACAAGAAAAGATTTATACGAAAAAAAAGTTTTGGAAATACTTCACGCGATACGGGGTTTCACGCGTATGAAGTAGCGGGTAGGCCGCTACTTACCTAATAGTTACAGGTCCTTACTAATTAGCCTTTAAAACGTCAATCAACCAAACATCAAACTTATAAAGTTTTCAACAAAGTCTGTACTTAACACTTTATGATTGCCGATTAGGACGCGCACAAATCCAAGCGAATTACATTAATATTAAGCCACTTTACAGGCAATTCTAAGTTAGTGGATTTATTGCAAGCGTTTAAATGAAGGACAGTCGACATCCGACGCTCAAATTACAAAATGATAAATGGTGTCGTTACAAATTTCATCGGAGCGGTAGTAAGGGCTCTACCACATTTTGGAAACGAAATTCATAAAAAAACGAATTCTAAAATGTGGGAGAAATCTTTCAAGATGCTACACTTTTCGAACGAGTATGTCTTATTCACTGCCCGCCCGCGATATTGTCCGCCAGATCACCCCATATAAAAAAAAAATACATACCTACATACATAGACATACACTGACCTGCAAAAATAAGTACTTACCACACTTTAAAATTGTAATAACTTTTAAAGTACACAAGATAAACAAGACACGCAAGACTTAAAAATGTTACTATTGTATAATTTACTATAGTTTCAAAGAAAGCTGATAAAATTGCTATAAAACGTTTTTTATTTTTAATCTCTAACTTCTATAGTATAGAAAAAAATGAAATTTTAAAAGTGTGTACTTATTTTTGCAGGCCAGTGTAGTGTAATCACGACTATTATCCCCGAAGGGTTAGTCAGAGACTAGGCAACGAGGATTGCAAATGTAGTCTTCTACCATAGTAAATAGCGACTGCACATGTGCTCAGCGTTGTTGGATTTATGTGTAGTCTTTAGTCGGTTAGTCGCCTTTTACGACACCCAAGGGTAGAGCCGTCTCTACCCTTGGGTGGTGGTAGTATTCTTTTACCGCTAAACGACACGGTTAAAAATAATACTTACTTTCATTGAAACTTTGTTCTGACAAACAAAACATATTTTCCAAATAACTGCAGCCATTCTGTAGTGATGCGCGATCAAACATTACTGGCAATTGATTTTTATTTATAGAGATATAGCCGTGGGTGTATGGACAAGTAAGTATGTATATATTTTTATGGATAACTAACTCTAGTAGGTAAAACTACAGATCGATCGGGGAGGTATTTCGAGCGCTTCTCTCTCGCTCTCCCGACGGTACGACGGTAAGGGACGGGTATAACAGCGAAGCGGCGCGAATAATCGCGTTTTATATTTAAAAAAATTGATAGATGTATTAAATAAAAAACGATCGGTTATAATTCCTCAAGTTATCTATGAACTTCATTTTGGTAAATGACTCATAAAATCAAATCACTTATTTTAAGAATAAAACCTGGAAAAGAAGATAAAATGACACAAAAATATGTAACTTTGTGAATTTATTCTATCGAGCCAACTTTATCAAATTGTGTTTCCATCGGGTGTATTTCATAGAATAAAGCCTTAACAATATTTCATAATTCTCGTAGATTTTAATTTTACTGTTTACTACTTCAAAAATTAATTCTAAGAACGTGTTATTTTAATTTTTCACTAACACCTAGCCTTGTTAGTCACAGTCTGCTCACGCCTCTAGTGCGCCGCCCCCCGCAATTCTGCGGCTACGCGCCCTCCCGATTAAATTTTCCTAACCGAATTACAGCATCACCTCGCAGACGTGTGTACACCCTTGGAATTGAGAGGATAATCTGAAGGAAACCTGAAGGATCTAGGGTGCTGTGTAGTTGTAAGTGTTGTTTTTCATTGTAATAAGAACACTATGAAATGAGAAACCTAAGGGTCTAGCGTGCTGTGTAGTTGTAAGTGTTGTTTTTCATTGTAATAAGAACATTATGAAATGAGAAACCTGCAGGATCTAGCGTGCTGTGTAGTTGTGAGTGTTGTTTTTCATTGTAATAAGAACACTATGAAATAAGAAACCTGAAGGATCTAGCGTGCTGTGTAGTTGTAAGTGTTGTTTTTCATTGTAATAAGAACATTATGAAATGAGAAACCTGCAGGATCTAGCGTGCTGTGTAGTTGTGAGTGTTGTTTTTCATTGTAATAAGAACACTATGAAATAAGAAACCTGAAGGATCTAGCGTGCTGTGTAGTTGTAAGTGTTGTTTTTCATTGTAATAAGAACACTATGAAATGAGAAACCTGGAGGATCTAGCGTGCTGAGTAGTTGAGAGTTGTGTAATCGCTTCTGTGGTCTAGTGGCTAAGCCACCGGTTTTAGACCCAGAGGTCCCCGGTTCGATTCCCAGCGGGGCGTACATTTTTCTGTGCTCGGTTTGATTGGTGGTAGGGCTGTTAAGACCGCCTGGCTAGCTACCACCATCTTATCTAAGTCTGTCGCCATAACAACGATGTTTAAAGCACTGTTGTGTTCCGACAGTTTGAGATAAGATAGCCAGTTCCTCAGGGGTTGAGGATTCCGGGTGCGACGCGCTTCCACCTTCGGCTTTATCGTCACTTACCATCAGGTGAGATGAAGGCCAAGCGCTTACCCGTTGTAGAATATAAAAATGTTGTTTTTCATTGTAATAAAAATACTATGAAATGAGGTGTGTGGTGGCGGTTCATCAATAGAGTACTACCGATCCATCTCTTTCCTTGGGTGTCCCAGAAGGCGACTAACAAACTAAAGACTGTATAATTATACATCTAACAACATAGAGCGGCAATGCTCAGCACCTATCACGCTGAGCACATGTGCAGTTGCAATTTGGTGAAACGTGGAATAAGGCAGTGGACTGCTTCTGTGGTCCTCATTGGATCTCATGGTCTCTGACTAACTTTAGGCGATAAGTAATAGTTGTGATTAAATGTATTATGAAATGGAGGATTTAGAACTTACATCAGATCAACTACATAGATCCTACTAATATTATAAACGCGAAAGTTTGTAAGTATGGATGGATGTTTGTTACTCTGTCACGTAAAAACTACTGAATGGATTTGGATAAAATTGTACGTCATACAGATAGTTTATAATCTGGATTACCACATAGGATACTTTTTATCCCGATATTCCCACGGGAACGGAAACCACGCGGGTGAAACCGCGAGCGGCCGTTTGTGCTTTATACTTTTATTGTTACCTACAGTAACTTTATTGTCCTCTATTAAGAGTTTGAACCTAATATGGCACAATCAACATAATGGGACATTGCGGTGCCCACGACAAAAATAACAAGCACTAATAATATGAGTATCAATACTAGAAATTTTCAGGAGATTATTGAAATGTACCGCTAAACATTTCCCCTACCATCTTCTTCTTCTCCTTATGTGGCACTCCATTACTGGAGGTCTGCTGTCAGCATGCTGAATTCACCCTTGTCCCTCTCCATTCGGAACAGTTTCTCCATGCTGGTGATTCCGGTTCATTCCCGAATGTTTATCACCTAAGTAGAACAGAAGAAACAGCTTCTGTTCTGTATCCCCAACCCTACAGTCTTCGTCAAATATTAAAGTTACATCTGTATATAGAGCTGATTTACGGTAGTGATTCGAATGGAATGGGGTCTGGTAATATAATTTGGGGATCGTTCAAGCCAACTTTATGGTACAGGGTAGCAACAAGTGAGGAATGCTCGCCTGAATGGAGACGCCGCGTTACTTAAAACTAATTGCTGTGCGGTGCCACGCATTTATAACCTTCACAGCTCATACAAACGCGCTTCCGTTAAGGTTGGTAATTGCTTGAGCGATTGCTGTGCGTGGAATGTTGACATTTGGTAACTCTAACGCAATAAGCTTTTGATTATTGGCTTTATGTTTAGTTCATAAGATATAATAATATTTTGGAAAGAATTGTGGATCGTGTAGAAGAAATAAAAATAGTAGATTATGCACCAAGGGGATAAAGTAGTGTCTTATGTAGCGGGCGCCCCGTATTGAATCCCGAGCAAAACGAAGGATTCTAGCGTTAACTCCCGAGCGCAACGAGTGTGTTTAGAGTTAGTAGTCAAGTAGAGTAGACAAGAATCCTGAGTGCAGCGTAGGATTCAAGTTCGCCCAAGACGAAGGCACCTTTCTTTGATTATATACATGTCTAGATAGAGCCTGGCCGTAAAAAAACACGAGAAAAATTTATAGGCCAAAATTTGACTATCGCGCAATCCTGGCGGTCAGTGTCATTGTGCCGTCAAGCAGTGTTTACCTCTCGCGTTTCGGTGAAATTGTTCGCAAAATGACCGTTTGCTCAGTGAAATTCTGGCGAAACTACAAGAGAAATTATTTTTCGACAAGGAAAGTCACGTTTCATCCGTAAGTATCTATAAATTTTAATGAAAATTTAAAGTTTAACAATAATAACGGCCATGTTGTTTTTGCTCCGTGCGGCCATGTATGCGTAGTGTTGCTTGTATCAAAATGTAGAATTCCCATTATTGGTGACAATATAAAAGGAGGTTCAAATATAATAAGTATGATAAAAAATACTCAGTCTTGTAAGTTAGTATTTATACATGGTCTTGTTGTAAATAAAGTAAATACATTAAATATAATTATTATTGGAACGCTTTGAAAGTTTTTTTTCAACTGTAGTCTGATTTATAAGAGAGTGAATAAATGTCACGATTCCTATTCGATGCCGAATGTTTGTAAACATATGACTGTCATTTGTGCAAATGTCTAGTCACTAGGATTTTTACTGTTTTTTGAAAGAAAGACACAATAGTTAACTGTTTTCTTGTGAATGTCTCTCAAGAAAAAGTAAAATCCTACTGCAACTAGGTATAACAGTAATCTGTTTACAAACATTCGTCATCGAATTTGGCTGGATTATAGGTTCCATTCTAAAACAAGTAAAAATATAATACCTACTGTAATATTTTATGATACTATTATTATAAATTGTTATTGTGGTATGGTATCGTATCGATATTCGAAACGAATAAAAAAAATATTATGTTTGAAATGGAATGTACGTAAGTATTTATGTAAGTAGTGTGTGTGTAGGGGATGGTAGTATGTATGCTTCAGAGCTCGATGGCGCATCGGCTAGCACGTTCGGCTTGCGATCTTGCCCGCTAAGCAACTTTCGCAATGCCGGGTCACTGGTTGGGTGACCAAATTTAAAACATCTCGAGCTTCTCCGTGCTTCGAAAGGCACGATAAGCCGTTGGTCCCGTTTGTTGTCGTAAGATGACAGTTGTTAAAACCCACCAACACGCATTGGGCCAGCGTGGTGGGTTATGGCTCAATATTCCCACGTGCTATCTCTATGTGGGAAGCCTGCGCCCAGCAGTGGGACGTTTATAGGCTGATGATGATGATGATGACGATGTTTGAGAAAGTGCGGGTATATGTTTGTGCCCCTAAAAGGTCAATATTTCTCGTCTCATGTAGGTAAACTATTGGGCACGGATATTGATGAGCAGTCATCACATTATGTAACCTTTACAACTGTTCGACCACATAGCGAACATTTTAATTTTTAGATTTCTAACTGATCCGGTAGAATGAAGTCGTTGTCGAAATATTTAACTACAAGGTTTCAACATAATAAGAAATTAGAGACCATGAAAAATGATGTAACATCCAAACGTATTAGAAAAAAGTAAAATATAAAGTAAGAAAATGTAATGGTTATTAAGAAAATAGGTAATAAATGTAAGGAAAATAATGTTAAGCATAAAGGAAACAATTTATTAGATAATAAGAAACATGTAATTGTAAAATTGTATAACAAAAAAAAAGAAAAAAAAGAAAGAAATGTACAAAATAAAAAGGAAAAAAAAATGAAAAGAAAAGAATTTGAAGTAAAATTGATAAAAAAGAAAGAAAGAAAAGAAGTAAATAAAGTAAGTAGAGCTCATATAGCTCCAGTTATTGTAATTAATCACTTTGAAAAAAAAGAAAATAGACACAAAAGAACAAAAAACCCTGCCAAAATAGCGGGAAGCAGTAGATTTAAAAAAAAACATCCAAACGAAAGTTATTTAACAGGTTCACTGCCCCGCGGACCACATATGATCCATAACAATTGATTAACCTATTGTTTTATTTTTGGACAGTGAATCTGTTAAGAAACAAATACAAAGAGAACGCCATTAATTGTTTTGATTTTAATTTAAAATATTTAAATTTCTAATTAAAAAATCAATTTTGATTAAGTATTAAATGTAAATTATCCTGCCTGTTGCTTCTATTTCGTCCCTATTACAAACATATCACACGCACGCAGGCTTCCATTAGCGCATTATTTTATTGTACTCGCCCTCGCCTTCAATCATTCATTTTTTCTAAACACACCAGCTTCTTTTATGCGTTATACCTACATATACGATAGACATACCTAATTTAAAAAGTTATATTATGTTATGAATCATTTTAAAATTATATTGTGCATAAATATTTTTTCCCTACTTTATCGGAAATTAGGCAATCGCTGGCAACCATTCGCGCTAGTGTCAGATACGCGGCTGTCACGCACACTTCAAATTCAATACAAAAACCGGGCGGATTTTGAGAAGCGTTTGTACCGCGAAACCGCGATGCTCCGTCTAGATATGTATATAGTCAAAAGGCACCTTTATCCCCGAGGAGCATACTCTACTTTTCACACCATCTACTACGAGACAATAAAAAGCAATAATAAAACAAAGAAATTTTCAGTATTCGCGCCTCTTTTGTTGTGTTCTATTTTTCTTTTATTTTCTACTTGTGGTGGCCAGTTCGATTTCCGTACAATTTGGTGAATGCATGGAATTAATTATGTATACCTACCTATCGTAAATGTTCGTATGCGATTTCTATTTTATGTTCCAAATTCAAATCACATTAATGACCAGCGGGTCATAATGAAATTCAGTACAATATTAGTGCCCTGCTTGACCTCAGGTCTTTAATGACTTACTTTAGGTTAGGTTTGCATGACATATAATTTGACATTTGTCGAGCAGGTGGTGTGAAAAATAACTTATTGGGTAACTCAACTAAGGTAGCTCAAACAACTCATAACTGTAAATAACAGGTAACTAAAATTTTAAGTATTCCGATACAAATAAACTTAGCATGCATAAATGAATGACATTTTTCGTTGCTTTGCTTAATTTTGACAACGAATTGTTCCCTTTATGTCGAGTCCCTTTACGTCGAGTCAAGAACCTTGTCTCGCTTCTATTACCTCTACGTCGAGACTACAATTTCTGTGCCGTTTCTACTCCCATAACGTCGAGTTTACATACCAGAATTTTACTACGTTTACGTCGAGTTTAATTATACCTATCATATTTTAAAGTACTGTCTGGTACAAATGTTTTATGTCTTATTGTATTGTATTACAACAAATAATAAATAATTATTTTAATGATAATGGCTTTTAATTTATATCCTGACTGTACCTATTAAACAAACTCAACGTAACGGTACTGGAATGCGTAAATAGTAGATTGTTATACAAGGGGCTAAAATGACCCATTATATACGAGGTACTTTTACTCTCGAGCTTTAGCGAGGGAGTAAATAGAAACCGAGTTACACTCTGCTTTTCACTACGAATGCGAGAAAATAAAATAATCCAATACAATATAAATTGGTTTATTTTAACAATAATTAACCCGTTAGTTGCTTTAACGACACCCAAGGGAAGAGAAGGGTTGGTAGTACCTATTATTTTGATGAGCCCATCGCCGCTCTATTCTGTTGGATAGTAGGTAAGTGCAGTCTTTCCATCTCTTCCCTTGGGTGTCGTAAAAGGCGACTAACGGACTAATGACTGCACATACATCCTACAGCATAGAGCGGCGATGGGCTCAACAAAATAATACTACCCACCCCTTGCTTCCCTTGGGTGTCGTAAAAGGCGACTAACGGACTAAAGACTGCACATACATCCAACAGCATAGAGCAACTATGGGCTCATCAAAATAATACTACCAACCCCTCACTTTTCTTTGATGTCGTAAAAGGGGACTTACGGACTAAAGACTGCACATACATACAACAGCATAGAGCGGCGATGGGCTCATCAAAATAATACTACCAACCTCTCTCTTCCCTTGGGTGTCGTAAAAGCGACTAACGGGCTAAAGGCTCACTACCTAAGCACATGTGCAGTTGTTTCTTGCTGAAGCGTGGACTGTGTGGGCGTGGTCTGTGTTGTCCATAGATTCAAATGATTACTAATTTTACTATAAAATGTTATAATAACTATCTCAAAAAAGATGTTGATCTAAGTAAACAGTAATAAGTCGAGCCTTTATTCATGATTATTCTACTTATGACTAGGTAAATACTTTTTCGTTTTTGTAGGCTTATTGTCATGTGACAGACAAAAATTAAAAAAAAAATACTTTTTCCCCTAGGGCAAGAAAAGCTATTTTAGCCTCGCTCTAGAACGCTACGATGACGGTCTGTTTGAGCAAGAGGAGTGAAAAAGCTTTTGCAAGAACCATAGACTCTCAGACTCAACGTAAAGGAAACAATTCGGCGCGGGGCCGCGTAGTGTAGGAACGTCAGTTTGCGTGCAGATGTCATACCCCTCCCCCGTCGCCCGCAAACCGTGGTACTGTCACGTAGTTAATTGCCAGCCTATAGTGTTAGTGGGATAGCCCGACTGAACCCAGCAGTGGGAGGTTGATAGGCTGGCATGGCAGTTACGAACAGAACGCTAGTCTGTGCCATCAACATTCACGATAGAAAAAAAAATTCACACCACCTACCACTACCCACCACTCTTACGAGCAGTTAAGAATACGAGTAGGTATTGTGGTAAGTAGCTAAAAAAAATCAACAAAAAATTTTACTTATAAAAAAAGTACTTTAATTATTTTTTGACTTGGAGTTCCTAAAAATTCTCTCTAATCTTTCTGATTAACCGATTCCTTTGTCTGCTTATAAAAATTACTCGCGTTTTTAATTATTTTAATTTAATTAAGGATCGCCTTTGAATAAGCGCGTTGTTGTTTTATTTAAGCCGTTTGCGTATTATTTACAGAGTTTTACCGGTTCTTTTAAGTTAGCTTAATGAACTTTTACTTGCCGACGTTTTATCCTAAACGGTTTGGCAGCTATAAAACAAAGGTATTTAAAATATTGTAGGTAAGTACTTTGTGAGAAGGTGGTTCACAAATGAGGAGCCGTTTTGTATCGGGATTCGGTTTTTATGCTTCTGGATTGGGCACGAAAGATTTATGACGCAATAAATTTTGTGAAATTATTTGCTTGTGGCGTAAGGATGAGTATGCGAAGCGAAATGGGCCTTAACTCATTCATTACGTTACACATTTTCTTATCGTAAACAAACAAAAAACCGAAAGGATTTTATCCTAGAAATCTAAAAGTAAGGTTAATTAACCACATCTATTACATCGGGCCATGACTTTTAATGTCAATTCATTTTGGTGGAAATCTAACGTCAACAACCGGATGCAACCACGTAGCGTACGACTAAATAATGTCGAAAAGCGTAATAAAAAAAATCAAAGCTACTAATTCTCAGTAAGACATCTCCCTTCCGCGCACTCTAATCCTAGAAGTGCGAAAGAGAACTTACGTTTGGATAAACGCATTCCATTATTTATTTGCGAAACGATAGATAAGGTATAACTTTCACTAAATATATTAAATATTTTTTATCACATTAAAAAGTTAGAGCAGTGAATCGGCAATCCAAAGGTCATGAGTTCGAATCCCATTCGAGCTTTCCTGAGACTGGTTGATTTTTTTTCTAGTAAACATTTTATCCTGTATCTATTTATAAGTATAACATTGTGAATGCATAATTTCAATAATAAAAACATTTAAAAAATCACATAAGTAATTTTTGCATCCCCTAAAAATGCCCTGGATTAGGGAAAAATACCGTAAATGGGACAAGGCTACTAACAAGTGCTCTTATACAACCTAAATATGTATACGGAGTGCAGGGAATGTCTCCTTGGATCGGCAAAGGTGTAAACTCGGAATGCGCATAATGGCGTCCAATAAAACGCATGTGCCCGTAAACCGAGATAGTTAGGACAAATCGATGGAACCACTTCTAACTGGATGTTCGTCTATTTCAGATGAAGGTTACACTTGCTACGACTCGCTACGAGTGCTACGACTTACTGCCGCACTAAAGGACGTCAATTAAAGCCGAACAGTACTTATTAGGTACATTTTTTTTAATTCCAAGCCAGTGCTTACGACCTGCTAATAAAGACTTTTTATAATGATACCTAAGTCATCATCATCATTGTCTCTCTCTGTTTTTGCCATTCGCCTCGGTCTTGTGATAAACCTTAGCAATCATTAACGGTTTATTGGTGACACTGAGCGAAGCAGTAAATTTTAAAAAGCTTGATCTGTTATGAGAATATTGTTTATTTTATAACTTTAGTTTAATTTCTGTTCGTTGTCACAGGGAGAGTTTAAAGTGTGAAATAATGTGAAAAACAAAATATTTTTTTAATTTTATATTTGAGGGCCCAAAATAGGAATAACCGGCAGAAATAGGTGGGTATTGTTGTTTTAAAATAATGACAAATAAAATAGAAATATATTTTACACTCACCAATAATTATCGAGAACAAATAAAGCGCTTCTTGTGAAACTAAGTGGTTAATTAGATAACGAATAACTTAGAAAACACCCAAATCCGGAATCAATTTGGAAAAGCAGTTTTTTCTAAATTGACTCGACCGGCAAACGGACCTCAGAGAAGGCGCGACTTCTGAACCGGCGTGATAAAAACTCGGCCGCGGAGGTAGTCAAACAAATCAACGGACAATGTAATTAATATGTATTCTCAGGTGAGATAAAGAACACTGCGCAAAAGTAACTGCATATTTATATCAAGTCAAAAGCAAATAGCAGTCATCAATAACGTGACAGCTTACAGGCTATTTGCCAAACAAATAGTACGTTTAGTGAGCACACTACCGACTTTTGTAAGACCGTTTTTCGGGCTGATTTTCGGTGCTCTACTTCCATTTCGACTTTTCGACCGACTCAACGCAACGAAAGTTAATATTTTTTTGCCCGACAATCACAGTTTTTTTGTAGAACCATATTATTTTTGTGAAACACCTGCGTTGGTACGGTCGGCTTTAGAAGTGCCTTGTCATTTTAACTTGCTCAGCATTACGTACGAATGCAGTATAACTACTGTATCCTACTATATCACATCACACTAATATTATAAAGGCGAAAGTTTGTGAGTTATGTTTATGTTTGTGTTTGTGTTAATGTTTGTTACTCTTTCACGTAAAAAGTACAGAATGGATTTGGATGAAATTCGGCATACAGATAGTTTATAACTTCGATTAACACATAGGATACTTTTTATCCCGATATTCCTATGGGAACGGGAACCACCCGAGTGAAACCGCGAGCGGCCGCTAGTATTAACATATGACATGGTTTTTTTTAACCGCCTCTGTGGTGGCTAAGTCACCGTTGTTAGATTCAGAGGCCCCTAATTCGATTCCCAGGGGGGTACATCTTTGTGTACTTGGTTTGGTTGATGGTAGGGCTTGTTAAGTCCGCCTGGCTAGCCATCACCATCTTATCTAAAGTCTGGCGCCATAACAACAATGTTAATGGCATTGTTGTGTTCCGACAGTTTGGAGTTAAGATAGCCAGTACCATAGTGGTCGATGATTCCGGGTGAATGGCGCTGCCTTTCGGCTTTGTCGTCACTTACCATCAGGTGAGAAGAAAGCCAAGTTTACTTTAGTTTAGTAATTAAATAAAAAAAAAATACTAAAGTATTGCTACTTCTGAGGCCGAACGTGCTATACACCCTTAATTTTTATTCCTTTAAATGATATTAAGGGTGAGTTCCACCCATGAAAGTAAACAACTTTCCCCAAGCAAACTATGTGTAAAAGCGACAAAAAAATTTTGACCTCCCATATTACTGCCGTCATAGGCTGATCGGACAGTTTTGTATGTGAGGTCGAAATTTCATATACATATAGTTTTCTTACATAGGTTTCTTAGGGAAAGTTGTTCAGTTTCATGGGTGGAACTCACCCTTAATTTCTTTTAAACGAATAAAAATTAATAGTGTAGAATTTCTATAATTACCATTTCTCCAACAGTAAAACGTACACTAAGAATAGACTTGTCTAACGTGTGCGCACCCACTTAAAGGGTTCTTACAATTCAGTTCGTCTGCCGACCCGATCGTAGGACAATGGGCGAGCGGGCACCGTTGGCGCAGAAAAAAGAATGAGAGGCACGCCATTAAGTTTGTTTACCGATCCCATGGTAAACAAATCTTTAGTCCTTAGTCCGTCAGACGGCGGGGCAAGGTCCGTACACAGAATGGAATTGAAATCTGCCACGATCTACAACTATTAGGTATAATAGCGTTGTGTATTGTACTGTATTTTCTTTTAGGAGATTTTTCTTGCATTTTTTTACGGTGAAACAGTATGTATAATTAATCATCATCAATTCAATTCGTCACACTCAAAGTTAATTGATGGAAGTTCACTTCAAACGGATTCTTCAACTAAAACAACAAGCTAGTAACGTTGACGTTATGGCGACATATTTTGTGATTTAGGTGGTAGCTAGCCAGGCGGACTTAAAATAAACCCTACGACCAACTAAATCGAGTACAAACACCTTACCCCCGCCGGAAATAGCACCCGGGACCGTAGGGTGGTCAAACCAATGTACGACAGAGGCGGTTAAAATTTCTTGGTATCGCTTTATCGCGTATATTTGATTATTTTGCCTTTTTAAACGCACCCATCCTGTATTAGTAATTTAATGTGGCGGAAATGTGATAGTTCCTTACTCGCAATTTGCATGCATAAATATGATAATGTAGCTGTCAGATATATTTCTCAAATGATCACCTGCGTAACATCCATAATGCTTACAAATTTGTAATTTAATAGCTCTAATTGATAACGACATTGCTTCCAATAGACTTGCTTTCTGTCCGCGGCTTCTCTCACATACAATTGAAGAGCAACCATATCATCATCTGCCCATCAACGTTGTACCCAGGATGGACCCAGGACATAGGGAAATTGGGCTATACGTCACCCATCACGCTCGCCCAATGCGCGCTGGACAACCATTTAAACAGCTGTGTCGATATACTCTACATACATTATAATCACGACTATTACCCCCGAAGGATAAATCAAAGACTAGAAAATGAGGACAGCTAAAGCAGTCCTGCACCATAGTCCACTTTTCACCAAATAGCGACTTCACATGTGCTCAGCGTGACAGTTGGTGATCCCATCGCCGCTCTTCGGTTGTGCGATGTGTGTGATGTATGTGCAGTCTTTAGTGCTTTAGTCGCCTTTTACGACACCCAAGGGAAGAGAGGGGGTAGTAGTATTCTTTCACCGCTACGCGATACTGTTAAAGAAAATATACACTACCGTGAAATACTCTAGCCTTCCTAATACTACCAGCATATCCAATAGTATACTACGCGTATAGGATATCGTAAAAACAAGTTCAAAGTGAATTAAATCAGTGAACAAGGTGACGCCTCGCATTAGTCACACCACTCCTGGCAATTAGCGCGTTATTTCCGCTAGGCACGAGCGCCAGGGCACTCGAAATTGTGTTATGCTGGCTCCACACGAACGCACACCGAACTTTCGGCCGAATTTGACTCTCAACGATGACCCTCGACAGATTCTATGTTACATCAAGAGTGTTATTTTATCTGCCTTCCGTAAGTTTGGTATTTTCAATAAGGTGCGGCGGGTTTTCACTACCGAGCAGCGCTGTTTGCTGTATAAGACTCAGGTGCTATCGAGTATGGAGTATTGTTCCCATCTATGCGACGGCTCCGCTAAATACTTCCTCGATGTACATGACAGACTGTAAAGGCGAGCTGTACGCATTATTGGAGATGCTGAGGTTACAGCCTCTCTTGAGGACCTCCAGCTGCTTAGAGACATTTCTTCTCTAAGTGTCTTCTGCCGGAATTACAACGGAGAGTGTTCTGAAGAACTTTTTGACCTAATCCCGCCCTCTCCTTTCCTCTCCCGGACTACACGTGCTGGTTTTAGGACCACCGTCTTACGGTGCAGACTATCAGCACTCGTACCAAAAAAATTATTAAGTCGTTCCTCTGTAAGACCATTTGGCTTTGGTATTCTTTGCCGGCGCTTGTGTTTCCTAGCTCCTATAGTCCCGGGTCTTTTAAACGGGGCGTGAAACGGCGTTTATGCTGGCCGTCATGAATGGGTGTGCTTGTTACCGTGCTTGTTCCACGGTGAGTAGCGCTCTCATTATTTTAGAATGCATCGGCTGTGCTTTTCATCAGGCAAGATGTGGTCACTATGACGAGTCATAATAAAAAAAAAAAGGAAAAAACTGCAGCTTTTGGCTGCTTTGCTAAACGAAAGCCTTTTATAACATTTTTTACGAACGCACACCAAAATAAATTAACTTTAACTTGACTCTCGCACGACAGATTCTCGTCAACCATTGGAGTCTGCCGTCTACTGCAGCAGTAAATGGCAATAGGTCGCCATGCTGAACGATAGACTTTTATACTATTTTTTTACGAACGCACTCCAAACTTTCGAACGAACTTGACTCTTGACGGTGACTCTCAACAGATTCTCTGCAGCCTACTGCCGTCTTTTGCTGGACGAAAGCCTATTATACCATTTTTTATAAACGCACACCTACTTACTTTCGAACGGACTTGACTCTTGACAGATTCGCGCCAGCCTATTGCCGTCTTTTGTTAAACGAAAGCCTTTCATACAATTTTTGACGAACACACACCGAACTGTAGGCAAACTTGACTCTCGATAGATTCTCGTCAGCCTATTGCCGTCTACTGCTGAATTAAAGCCTTTTTTGTACCATAATAAATACTGTTTACGGATACACAGTGGATTTAGAAAGGCTATGTGTTGTTTTATGAGATATTTTGTCAACCTTTCATAAAGTACGAACCACCGATACAAAATACGTTAATCCGAAATTATATTACGTCGTATATATATATATATATATATATATATATATATATATATATGTATAACATACATATTCCAAATAACAACGTTTAGTAGTTTCGTCCTGATTGGGAAACAAACAGACATACACAGACTTGCATTATAGAAGTAAGGTTTTATTTTCACCTGATGCCTGATGCATTCGACGCTATGGAAGCGCATCTACCTAGCCAGCTACCTAACCCATAGGACAAATAAATGAAGAAGAGGCAATCTTAACTCTAAAAGTTTAAACGTAATAATTCAACTAAGATTTATTGTTTTTTGCAGTTAAATAATTCAGAAGTCAGTCACCGCTGTTTAAACGATACTTATGTTGTCATAAGGAATTCAAATAATTTTACTCACGACAATTAAATAATTGATACCAATCCTTATAATATACATGGAATGGTATGTATACAACTTACCTTGTTTTTGATGTTTGTTGACTAAATCTGAAACAATAAAATTCACCATTAGCTATAGTTTCTAGAAAACAATAGATTTAATAATTTTGATATAAATTTCATATGGTGCTTATACAATTATACTAACATTAATTATAAGTTATATCTTTCAAACATTTGTAAGACAATAATATGTCATAGGTTTATGTATAAGGGCCATCGTAGCCTGAAATAAAAAACGTAATAATAAATTCAAATTTATTTTATTCTGCCATTAACTAAATAGTAAGTATACTTCAATAGAATATCTGAACATCAAAAATATGTAAACAAATAGGTACGAGGTATGAAATACGTGGTGAATACGTGTAATCTAGAAAAATTGGTCCCTTGTCAGACGTTTACTATAAATGACTTTGTTAAACGATTGCATGGAAACTGCAGTGTATCAGCAGAAACCAATTTGTATTCTTTATGTTTCTGGAGAAGAAAATTAGATACACTCAGTTTCTATTTCGGTACGAATTTTCTTTATTTGGCAAACTTCTAACCTAAAAAACATAAATGTCAAAAACAAGTTTTCGTAAAAATGAAGTGGCGGTGGCAAGGGCCGATGTTTTGTGAGTTATTATAATAAATAATTGATTGACCATAGATAATTGTCATTTACAAATAAAGGTGTAAAAATAGTTTTTTGTGAGGCCATGATACTTGACTTAAAACACATTTAAAATTAAATTACTTATCTGTATTTATAATATTGTAACCAACTAGACTTGAAAATTTGTCAGCAAAATGTTTTAAATCCTTGAGCAAACATTTATATTTTTGAAGTTTTAAACGATGGATTTCGTTTTATTTTTGTTTTGCTTGCAATATAGATAGGTGTATCTTCATACTCATGTTTTAAGTGTAGTTGTTTATAGTAAGAACACTGTGCTCTCGTGTTGAACAAAAGTTTTTATTATGGTTACTGAATGGTTATAAAAACAAATTTTTCAATACGACCGGAATGAGTCCTTTTTAACTGACGAAAAAAAAATAGCATAAGCCCCTAAAAAGTTTATAGTCCGTTTGACATCGAACGAATTCGAAAATCGGCAAATGCGAACGCAGCAGCAGCCACATCGGATAGTTTTATTAATAAAAAATACGGGTGCGTTAGTCCATGGTAGGTGTCTTAATAATTAAATTCCACCAAGCGACTCTATTTCTATTCAAATTGAGCGGTTCGACATCTGCAATTTTATCAAACGAAATGTTTATTTAACCGATGTTGGAGAAGTACGGTAAAGAATAATCAATTCTGTAACCGAAGTCATTGGCGACTATGGAAACTCACCTGTAGCGCCGTGTAACTTGATTTGTCGGGCTCCATCGGGCTCACTTTAATTTTGCTCAAAACAACAGTGTCTTTTAAATTTCTAACAAATGCTTAAAAGGGGGTTAGGCGGTGAAAACGGAAAAATTTGCTGTTTTCTATTAGCTGTTTAAAAATATTTTAGATATTTCACACTGAAATTTTCAATATGTATTATAGAACGTATGCATGAGGGGATGATTGTTTCCGAAACACGATTGGAAACATTTTGCTTGATAGAAAAAAATCCTGAATTTACCTCAAAAATTTTATATAAATGCAAATTACGACCGTGTTTTAAAATAATAATTCCTATAAAATCATAAACACGTAAGTAGTTACATTTACTTATTCGATTTCTTGACTGATCACTGATTTGGATTTCCAAAAAACTAAATATTTTTATTAACTTTTTGATAAAAATGTCAATGGCGCTTACGAATGGTAATTCGTAAGCGTAACGTAAACGGACCCCGCACCGCGCAACACCCGCGAGGGCCCGGAATTTTCGCTGACTGCCTAACCCCCCCTTAATAAGATATTTATATTTTGGGATACAATTTACTAAAACATATAATCATCATAAAATGTTTACTAGAAAAAAATCAACCAGTCTCAGGACGCTCGAATGGGATTCGAACCCATGACCTTTGGATTGCTGATCCACTGCTTAGTAGAATAGTAAGTAATAGTAGAATTTTTTCTAGTAGTTGATGATTTACGCTGCAAGCCAGCGGTATTACGTCACTGTGAAGGTTTACCTACCCTCACAGTCGAAAGAAATACTATTGCAAGTATTTAACAATGTGAGAGTTACCAGAGAGCTGATTACAGAAAAGGTAAAAAGGCTACGTGCAAAATTTTTGTTACACCAAAACAAAGCAAGCATCGAGCTTTATACTTGTAACAGAATCGACGGCCAGGGAAACTTCTCTGTTTTGCATGACTTCAAAATGACGTTCGAAACCAATTAGTTAAATTTAAAGTGCCTCATCATACTCATCGAAGGGGAAGTTTAAGTACACAACGGAGCAAAACATTACAAGCCTGTAGAGCGATGCGCGGCGATGCTTCGTCGCTGAAAACTTCGCTAGCTTTAAGTCAAACAACACAAAGTTTGGCGTTTGACAGAATGTGAATTTAGGCTTCTATAAAGCCAAAAGGTCAAGCCTAATGGGAAAATTTCGTGTTGCATCTGAAGTAATTTATGACTTTTAAGCATTGAGACTAATAATATTGGATAAGTATGAGATCTAGAACATCATCACTTTTAAACTATCGCGTTACAATAAAAAAGCGGCCAAGTGCGAGTCGGACTCGCCCATGAAGGGTTCCGTAGCAGCAAGTAACATCATACAAAAGTTCTTGTAGTTCGTTGTAACTTTGATCGATGTTTTAATAATATTTAGTGTATTAAAAAAAAACTACTTCGTTGAAACCAAATTTTGGTGGAAGCTTATATAGTAATGTACATCATATATTTTTTTAGTTTTATCATTCTCTTATTTTAGAAGTTACAGGGGGGGCACACATTTTACCACTTTGGTAGTGTCTCTCGCGCAAGCTATTCAGTTTAGAAAAAAATGATATTAGAAACCTCAATATCATTTTAAAGACCTATCCATAGATACCCCACACGTATGGGTTTGATGAAAAAATTTTGTTGAGTTTCAGTTCTAAGTATGAGGAACCCCCAAAGTTTATTGTTTTTTTTTCTATTTTTGTGTGAAAATCTTAATGCGGTTTACAGAATAAATCTACTTACCAAGTTTCAACAGTATAGTTCTTATAGTTTCGGAAAAAAGTGTCTGTGACATACGGACAGACAGACAGACATGACGAATCCATAAGGGTTCCGTTTTTTGCCATTTGGCTACGGAACCCTAAAAACTAAACCTTTACCCGGGGATAGTAAGGCTAATGGTCTCATATAAACGCCATCGGCAGTCGGGGGAAATATCGTCTTTACTTATGGAATAGAATAGAATAAATTAAAAAATATAAGCTCCAAGCTTGTATTTTTTATTGTGCCTTGTCCCAGTTTTAGAATTACTAATTAAGTATAAGCCTTTTTTTGTTAAGCGGTACAGGACAAACTTATGAGCCCAAAGTACTGTTAGCAGACTCTGTAATGAATACAATCTTTTTTATTCAAGCACTACAACCGCTTGAACAGATTTATTGATCTGCTCACGGAAACAGTACAAAAGAGAGCTATACTCCTTTAAGTCTTATGTGTAACTGCTGAAAATTTCATGTTTCTTTTTTTATTATGTGATTTCTTTTTGTAGTCGTTTTTTAATTTTTATGTAGTAGTGGTTCAATTAACTATTGTTCATATAATTTTCCCCAAAATTACTACCGATTAGTTTTCATTATTGTCATGTTGTGTTTGCCTATAATTATTATTGTTGTTGCATTGTAACTATTATTATTCACGTTACCATTTAGATATAAGCTTTAATGTAGCAATGTTGTCAGGCCTACTAAAATAAAATAAAATATGCTTAGGATGCCTTTACCAAGAATTAGGGTTGATGAGGATTCCTCTTCTGCTTCCACATTTTGCGGAAGTTCCGCAATTATTACAGTTTCCCTACCGCTATCGCTTCCCCATTAATCAAAGTTAAAAATTCCTCTTCCACTATCGCTTCCTCATAAATTAAGAGGAATTAAGGAGGAATTGAAATTGCGCGCAGAATATTTGGCCCGCAACAAATAAATAAAAGTACTTCGTTTTTATTAATAACTAAAAGAAAAACGGAGAGTGTGATGAAATACACTTAATAATGTGCCTGTTTCATCACACTTTCTTATTCTTCCTCTTCCTAATCCGCATCCTCTTCCTTATAAATACATTTTCTGCTTCCTCATGCGGATGAGGAAGCAGAAAATGTATTTATTTGTGCTATACAATTCCTCTTCCCCTTCCTCTTCCTCATAACCGCATCCTCAACAACCCTACCAAGAATTAGCGTTTATGCCTTTTGTTTATCATCATTATCATCTTCATCATTAGTGTATAAAAGTTCCATTGCTGCTACAATAGCGTATGAGGAAGTAAGGCACCAGTATACTACACTACGCTGGTCCAATGCAAAGTAACATAATCTATACGAATAATATCGTACAGTTTCAGTTTGAAGAAATAAACATAGCTGTTGGAACTATCTTCCGCCAATGGCCATTCTAGTTTGTGTCCCATAAGGCTCAGCTTACAGTTTCAAGCTGTCAATTTCTACCACTGCCCTCAGATTTGGAAATCCACGTTATGACGCACAATCAAAAGTTATGATTGGACACTAATCTAGCTTTAACTTAGAAATCGATAATAATGTAAAAAAAATCATAATATCTTACTGTATGGCTTCGCGGGTTACGCACTAAGACAATTCAAATGGAATCTTTTTTATTGTTTTTTTTTGTTTTTGGTTATACGGTACATGGAACGTACGTATGGAATGTATGGTAAATGGAATTAAAAATGGAGTCTCACAATGCGTGTTGTTGCAGCAGGTTTGTGATGCAGTTTAATCTACAATTCTACATCGATAATACATTAACTGACGTGAGTATTACGTAACAATTAACTGGTGTAGTATGAGAAATGGAAGTACGAGAGGCATAAAAGCGAGACTGGAATGAAAGAGAATACAAGTGCAGAATGGCTCTGGTCATCTTAGTATAAAAAAAACAATAAACTGGTAATTTATCTCAAAGTTTCACTAACACTTACATTGTTTAAAAAATAGTTATAAATTAAAAATTGTTTAAAAAATAGAAGAGATAAACTCGTGCTTAACGAAGGTAGGAAAATGGCTTGAAGAACATAATCTGCAGTTAAATGTCTCAAAAACAAAACTTATGCAATTCCATCCTCACCAGAAGCGTCCGTTGGAAATAGGTATAACTTACGATGGCAATAGTGTAGAATTAGTACAATCGTGCTCTTTTTTGGGTATAGATATCGACACAAATATTAATTGGAAAACGCATGTTGAAAAACTTTTAGGCAAAATGTCGAAATTTGTATATGCGCTCTACGAACTAAAGAAGTGTACTGACTTGAAAACCGCAACAACTGCTTACTATGCCTACGCTCATGCATGGCTGTCTTACGGAATAATTCTTTGGGGTAATAGCACAAATGCCAATCAACTTTTCTTGCTCCAAAAAAAGTGCCTTCGAATATTGGTAATATAAAGGAAACTGAGAGCTGTAGACCTTATTATGTCTCGCAAAAAATATTAACCCTAACCTCTATTTATATTTTTGAACTGTGTAAGTTTGTAAGAGAGAACAAAGATAAGTATTAACCAGCGAAAGACCCGTATTCAGCCCGACGTAACATGCAAAGCAAATACATGTTAGCATTACCCGTAGTTAAATTAGAAATAGGAAGAACAAGCGCCTATTATATGTCAATTGTAATTTACAATAAGCTTCCCATGTATCTGAAGGAAATTGACAAAAAATCATTATTTTATCTAAACTTAAAGGAATATTTAATAAGCAAAAGCCCTTATTGTCTTAAAGAGTACCTAATGTCATAGTCATAGTCCAGATCTTTTTTTATTTTTTTTTAATTTTTATTATTATGCTCTTTATTTAAAATATTATCTTATGTAAAATTTTTTACAATATTTTATGTAAAAAAAACATATTTACAATATAAAATATTATAAAAAACTTAACCTAGGTTGCCACCGGCAGCGGGGATAGAACCAAACTACCGGTGGTTAGGGCTGCAGAGTGAGGAACCTCCTGACAATACGTGGCGTGTCAAGGAGTACTGCCTTCTATATCTGACCCTTGACCCAACCTTTTAGCGAGAGCCTCTCTAGGTGTTGATCGAGGCTCTTAGCTAAAAGACCGTTTGCCGAAACGACTATCGGTACAATAATGGTTGAATCCACATCCCACATGGCGGTAACCTCGTGAGCCAAGTCAAGGTACTTACTGAGCTTGTCCTTCTCGGCTTTCACGAGGTTCTCATCATGAGGTACGGTGATATCAACCAATATTGCCCGGCGCTGAGATCGGTCGACCACCACGATATCAGGCTTATTGGCGACAATAGTCCTGTCCGTGATGATAGAGCGATCCCAGTGAGCGTTGCATGATCATTTTCGAGAACTGGCGCAGGTGCGTACTTATAGTACGGCACCTCTGATTCAACAAGGCCATATTGAAGAGCAAGTTGCTGGTGAATTATTCTGGCTACTTGGTTGTGTCTGTGCAAATACTCTCCGTTAGCAAGATGAGAACAACCGGAAATAATATGTCGGAGTGATTCTCCAGGACGGCGGCATGCCCGACAGATGTCGACCGTACCGTCCTTCATAATATATTTCCGGTAGTTATTCGTCTTGATAACTTCATCTTCAATGGCACAGACAAAACCTTCGGTTTCCCCAAAGAGGTCACCGAAACGTAGCCAGTTCACCGAGGCAGGCAAATCTACATCAGGGCCAGTTAGAGCCCGATAGTAGCGCCCGTGTAGCACCTTGCTCTTCCATATGTCCTTGCGATCGAGAGTGCTTAGTATTATTATTATATTTTATGAATTGAATTTGATAGTTGATTAATTTTGAATTAAGTATTTCGAATTGTTATTTATTACAGATAGGATATTAAAATTGTATTGTGAGTAGTTAATTAATCGTTTAAACTTGTGCAATTGATAACAAGATTATTAAAATTAAAATTGAATTGTAATCATGTATTTAGGTAAGTATGTTAAATGAAATAATTTTTAAAATATTAAATTATAATTGTATTAAATATAAGTAGGTAAAAAATTGTATTATTATTTTTAACCTCAATTTTTGCAGTGCCCCTACGGGGCTCATGTTTGGGTTTCTGGCATGTATAAGTTTAAGACCTCAAATGTACCACATGACGCAATAAATGCTATCTATCTATCTAGTTTTAAATTTCGCTTTGACATTGTCTGTCGTAATGCTTTTTCGTAAGTGGTTTCGAAAAAACGCGAGGTCGTTGACAGAATTGTACTTGCCTCAGGTGAGAATTGAATACACATCTCATCATTTATCAAGTGTCATTTTAAACTTCAAAATAAATAAACCATTGCAAATTTATATAAATAAAATGTTTGTATATTTGTCCTCTATGCGTTCCGAAACCATTTATAAAATAGTGATAAAACTTCAGACCACCCGGTCTGGAGACGACCGCAAGGTTCCTGGCCCAAAAAACGTGGCATTGCGACGCATGTCGGATACAGATAGTGCTTAATAGAAACCTAAAGTCCTGATAAAATTTAAATAAAGAGTTTTACCAAAGTGAAAAATAGAGTGAAATTTTTGAAAATACCCGTACGGCTAACGAACTGAAAAATGAGGGCGACTCCACTCTGACACCCGCAACCCAAACTCCTTTCATTTGATCTTTCGTTAACGGAAACACAATCCCCAACAACGTTTGTTCCATTCAGAATTCATACCGGCAATCAAAATGTTCCACAGAGCTCCAGCAGGGGCAGTGAAAAATATTTGCTCGAATCTATCGCGAAATGAATATTCAAGAGTATTAAGCGATTACTCTGTCTCTGGGCCGGTCTAATTTGGCAAATCAAACGTGACTAATCTTAATTTAATTTCAGCGTATTTGTTCACTGGATCTCATTCAAAATTCCGTTTGCATATCTTGTTTCATTACGGTGTACAGTGATAGTAATAATTAACATTTTGCAATGTACGCATAAGTATGACCGATATATTTTTTTAAATATGCACTTTCACCGAAGTAGTGTAACAAAATGCGTCAAATGGCTGAAACTGAAAAAGGTGTAGTGCTTATATTATAGAATAAAAGCTCCTCTAAGCTGTTGTCAAAACAGACAACGGCTTAGAGCAGTGACGAGCTAACCACCTATCACGCTGAACACATGTGCAGTCGCAATTTGGTGAAAAGTGGACTATGGCAGAGGAGTTTTGCGGTCCTCATTGCCTAGTCTCTGACTAATCCTAAGGGGATAATAGTCGTAAGGGATGTACTATTATGTATATGTATTAGTAAAACATCTAATTGTGCTTCAAGTAATGTTGTTTCAAATTCATACCGTATTTTTGATCAAATAAATTAATGAATTCTATTCTATTATGAGTATGGCGATAAATTTCCGAAAATCGAATTTTACTGCAAGCGATTTTTGCATTAGCATAATTTCCCATTTTTTTATTTTCTGTACGTTTTTTTCCCGGAGGTGAAATTTCTGAATATTTTTTTTAACATAAAGTAATATATCCATTCTCAAATATTCCTAGTCACGTAATTTACTCATTCGCTTACGTGATCACTGAAATATTACTTTATATTATATTCCATTGTATTGATTCCCAAGGAATCACAATAAAATGTACCAACCAAACCAAAATGTACAAACCAAGCAAAAATTGTGTTCTACCATGTTAGCATATTCAACAAAATCGTAATGTATTATTATTACGATTTTGTTGAATATGCTAACATGGTAGGACACCATTTCGGAGTGAACAAACAAATCGACAATTTTTAACTCGTTAAAAATATTTTCAGAACTTTATGTTCAGAAGGCAATAAATAAACTGTGCTGAAAGCTGTAACAAAGGTAGTCAGTCAGTCGCTCGGCTTGTAAAATCCGGTAACTTACCGAAATCGACCATTAAAGTTTTAACGAACTCATTATTGTTTAAAATATTATGAAACTCGATAACTTTGTGGTAGTTCTGTTTGTTTTTTTTATTTGTTTATGTTACCAAGTCGGAAATCGTTTTCCAGCTTAGTAACGCTAACAAGCGTTTACATAACATGGGTTTCAGCATAGCCCCTCCTGCCCCTGTATCGGCTAAAAAATATGAATATGGACATGGGCTTCATTTGACATTTGAAGCCCATAATATGCCAATATAAGGACAAAATATGGGCTTCAAATGTCAAATGAAGCCCATGTCCATATCCATAGTTTTTAGCCGATAGACACGCTGGCGGCCAAGTGGCCAAGTGGTCCCGGATTCAATTCCCACGGGCAAAGTGTGTTTCCCGGTTTTTCGATGCATCGCCCGGGTTTGTGATCACTAACCCGCATTTGTGGTGAGTCAGCCAATACTCATCAATTGTAGCGATGACATGATTTTAATGATGGACGCCTTTGCTCTGCAGTGGAACATTGTACAGGCTGTACTTTATGTGCTCGAGGGTAGTCCCTTTCTTCTCCTAATATCGTTCGTCCGAAAATCAAAATCCCTAACGCGTTTGCTATAATCATCACTATCTATAATGTTCGCGTATACGAAATTTTATTTTCCCTAATCGTCTTTAATTATAATGCTTTTCTGTCATAATATCGGGTGTTATAATAATTAGATATTCTAATTTTCTTGCTATAAAGTCACATGTCCTATTATATTGTATAACGTATGTTAGTCCGAATGGTTAGTCCTAACAATATTATTATAAACCATCATTCAGATGATGATTTATACTCTTGTAGGTCACGTGATAGGTTAGATATTTAAGACAATCGCGAAGCGCAGCGTAGAGATTGTCTTGAATTTTGAGGTTATTTTTTTATTAGACAACAGAAATACTAGCTGCCCTACTCCTCTAGGTCAGGTGATAGGTTAGAAGTTTAAAACAATCGCGAAGCGCAGAGTAGCGATTGTCATATAAATTTCGAGGTTATTTTTTTATTAGACAACAGAAATATTAGCTGCCCTACTCCAGTAGGTCACGTGATAGGTTATAAATTTAAGACAATAAAATTAGTATATGGATATCAATACTATTTAGGATTTATAACTATTATAGAAAAGCGTTTTATGTCTTTTAAATATTATGGATTGTAATATATATGATACACAAATTTAGGGTATACTGTAGAGATTTCAATTTTATGGCATGTGATATTAGGTAACATTAAATTCGAGCAAGTTATCATTCGGACACATGATGATTAAGTCACAAAACATTATGACACATTAGATTATGGATAAAAGATTTATGAGACAAAATAGAGAACCCTTCAGACAAGTGATTTAAAACCAGCAATGATGTGTAATGACTTTTGTATATATTCATCGTTAATTTTTTCATAAAAATAAATAGTTATTATTTAGATGTCTATGAGATACGCTAGACAATAAAGAGGAAACACTCATGGCTTCTCACACAGCATATCTGCGAGAAGAGCTGTGTTTTAAGCAGACTTATGGATCCAATACCCATTTTGAACCGATGGCACTTACGAGTATTACCAATACCAACCCTTGCCGGAAGCAACGTGCTAAAGAAATCATTAGATAACAAAGCCTTCTCTCCCCGAGGACAATCCCTGAAGCCTTATACAACCTTGGACAGATACCTGATATGTTTTTCGTTCGTTCAGGTAAACAAACAGGATGTATTTATTATTTTATGATTGAAAGAAAGCAAACGATGTAATCCTAATAATAATTCTTTTTTTAATGTGACACGACATAGTGTCTATCTACATCCTGCCTGATGGTAAGCAGCCGATGCAGTCCAAAATAATGAGAGCGCTCCCCACCGTGGAACAAGCACGGTAACAAGCGCACCCATTCATGACGGCCTGCATAAATGCCGTTTCACGCCCAGTTTAAAAGACCCGGGATTATAGGAGCTGGGAAACACATGCGCCTGCAGAGAATTCCAATTCCAAAGTATAAATGTTAAATTAATACCGTATACCTGTGATTCATCTATTAATTATTGTCGAAAGTTAGTAAAGTACAGGAGTGGGACAACCAACAGTAGTGGGATATGGTAAGTTTCAAAAAAATATTAAATACGACTACTACCTCATCTATATAAATAAATGAAATCGGCCAAGTACGAGTCGGACTCGCGCACGAAGGGTTTCGTACCATTATCTATTAATTTATTTATTTTTTATCTTTGAAGTGAATACACAACTAAATATTCTGGGAATATTTCAAACCTCTTCCTGTTGCCGTTATTAATATCGAACAAAAAGAACACGTTTGTTGTATGGTTGTGGGGGCTGATTCCCATATTCGAATGCTTGCTAAGGATAGGTTACTCCGGAGAGTGCTAAATAAACCAACCCGATTGAATGCTAGAAAAACACTAATTTATTGTACCGAGTAATCTGGTCCTACTTTGCTCCTAGGGTGGTAAAAATGCTCCACTTCCGAAAAAATATTTAATCTGATTTTGCATACTGATACTTAACTGATTAGTAGAATAGCAACACCAGTGTTGACAGATGTCAAAGTCAGCCATTAATATTTTCTGTGAGTGGGAGAATTGAATCGCTCTACAAGGTGAAAATTTGAAAGTGAGTAAAATCTATTTTGCATCTCCTAAACTTGTAATAAAAACCAAAATGTGATTTTTAAATTGATCTCTCATAAATGAAGATGATTTTATAACACATCTGCTTTTTATTACCCTGTCCTATTGGAACAAAGTAAAAATGGCAAAATATAAATATTCTCCATTTAAAAACTAAATGACAGACTTGTGAAGAGAAAGTACGGAGCAAAGTTACCTCCTGGGTAAGAACTACTTTGCTCCAAAAGAAATAAAAAATTTAAAATAGTTGGTCATTAAATACAATAATATACTTAATGTCAGGTTAAACTTTAATAGTACTATTATAAACAGAATACATCACATATACTAACACATATATATTGATTTAAACAAGATTTAAAAAACAGTGAAATAAAAAAAACTAGCAAATTTTGGTGCAAAGTAGGACCAGGTTACGGTAAGTAATTAATTCTTCAATTATCTGTAAAAGTTATATGTATGCGGTGCATCGAGGTGATTGTGAAATTACCAATATGCAATAGTTATTATAATGTTATGTGTATGCTCGTACATCGTAGCCCCCCTTAAATATTTATTTTATTCTGTTTTTAGTATTTGTTGATTTAGCAGCAACAGAAGTATATCATGTGTGAAAATTTCAACTGTCTAGCCATTACGACTCATGACCTGGTGACAGATAGACGGACGGACGGACGGACGGACGGGCAGTGGAATCTTAAATAATAGTGGTAACTGGTAATAGTCTTTGGGAACGGAACCCTAAAAATTAATTGCCAAATGTGTTGCTTGTTGCGAGTTTTGCGCTTATCAAAACGAGCGGTCCGATATACTTCCAAGTCGAAATTTATAAATACCAATAAGCCAATTTTAATGAAACTGCACAGAGTGCAAAGATTCATTGTAATTGGCTCAATAGTTTTTAAAAATTTCGACTTGGAAGTTTGTATGGGAAATCGAAATGCGTAAACCCTCTTAAGAGGATAATAAAAGTGAAATAAAAATTGTAATTAAAATATTTATTTAAGCACATTTTAATCCGCATAATAAGACGTAATGTGTGGTAATGCACTCTGTGCAAAGTTTCATTAAAATTGGCTTATTGGTATTTATAAATTTCGACTTGGAAGTTTGTATGGGAAACCGAAATGCGTAAACCCTCTTAATCATAATTGTTGACGGATATTATCCGGATAGTAAAACTTAACGGATAATACAAACCCATAGTGAACGTGAACAGAGGCCGATCACCTGATTTTGTAAAATTATTGTTACTCGTTGTAAGTATTTATGTAGGAATAAACATAATAATGTTCTACTCTCGTATATATTATTCGTGAGTTAACAAGCAGGATGGGGCGCAGGAAGTGACGGACCCTTGATCAGTGTCCTTTCACAAACATTTGGAAAGTTACTTTTCGTTAGAATTAACTAATCTACATTTTTTAAAGCATTTTCCGTTTGCGTATTGGACAGGTTTTTGAAGCGACCAAATCATTGATATTATGTATGTTTGTGTGAGATAGATTGCGTGCGAGCAAGCAAACATGATTTTAAATTATGTGGCAAGCGTTGTGACTTTACGATTTTTAATTGTTATTATTTTTCAGCCCGTCTTGACCCACTGCTGGGCAATTGCCTCCCTATTATACGGTTTAGGGATATCACGTGCCAGGAGGAGTCGCAGAACAAAACCGGCTTACTCCACGACGACCACAAACCGTTTATTTTTTAATTAGTAATATTCAACGATTGTCCGGTTGAGCATGTAAATATTGTGGTACGCAAACGGCTAAATCCCCTTCAAAATCGCTTTTTAAATGACGTCTCGCTTCGTAAACGGATTAATCCAATAGGAAATGATAGAAAAATATTTGTAATATTTTGTCGCAACAAAATTGACTAAGTAAATCCTTTAAATACTTTAAATATTTTAGCGGAACAAAATCGAATAAATACATGTTATTGAGATGTTTTTTTTGTAAAAATGTGATTTGACCGTTATTTGCTTTTCATTTACGACTATTGTTTTTGTAGCCACTTTCAACTTGGGATCAAATGGGGATAAATACAACTAGTCGCGGAACAAAACCGCATATCGAGTTTGTTTGAAATGCTCTCTTATCGATAATAATATATACTACAACGCTTTTCCAAAATTTAAGATATTTTTATTACCCCCCATTGCGGACATTTAACCATTTTCAAAGTTGAAAGAATCCGCATATAAATAGGGTATTTACATTTTGCGTTCTCCTGTAAAATTTGCAAAAATTGATTTAATTGGTTTTGTTTTGTGACTTCTTAGTTCTTTCGATAGTAGTCCAGCTCGTCCTGCCATCTGATTCTCCTTCTGGGTCTGCCGCGAAGTCGTCTAACGTTGCGTGGAATAATTATTGAACTATAATATTACGAGTTCAAAAACAAATCTCTAATAAATATGTAGAAAATTAAAAGTTATTTCCGTCAACATTAACTTCGGACAAAACGTTTTTGAGTGTCAAAACAACAACAACGGCTTCGCGTAGACCTTCTACCGAGAAGAAGCCGCAAGAAATTCGGCAAGGGTTATATTTTCCTCTGCTATTGTATTACAACATACCTACAAGTATAATGTTAAAATTCAGAACAACATTTACTCTTTTTATAAGCAATTTAAAAACAATGCTGTTTATTATATATGTATATGCGAGGACCTCGATGGTGTAGCGGCTAGCAGGTTCGGTTTGCGATCTTGCCCGCTAAGCAACTCCGCAATGCCGATTCGCTGGATGGGTGACCAAATTAAAAAAATCTCGAGCTCTCCGTGCTTCGGAAGGCACGTTAAGCCGTTGGTACCGGTTGGTGTCGTAAGATGACAGTCGTTAAAACCTACTAACCCGCATTGGGCCAGCGTGGTGGGTTATGGCCCAGTATCCCCACGTGCTGTTGTCCACGTGGGAGGCCTGTGCTCAGCAGTGGGACGTTTATAGGCCGATGATGATAATGATGATTATTTATGTTAAACTAAAATTTGACACGCATATTCATTCTTTCACAGTTAATTACAAAAGCATAAAGAGAAAACCCACAGAAAAGGATTGGTTTACACACTCAACGTAATAATTAGCATGCGAGGCACGCTTACTAACATGTTTGATGTCCAAAATTAAGTTTACATTTTACATTTGCGACCAAAAATACATCGCTTTACGTTGTAAATACGAATGGCACACGGTTATTCCAAAGTACTTCAGCGATGTACTTTGGAATTGTAAGCAAAATTCTGCGCAGAAACTCTGTCTAGTGCGAGTTTTATTCACCACTATAAAGCGGCCCTCCCGCGACTTTGCCGCGTGCACATCCCGTATACAGTGACGATCCTTTTTTTTATAAACCTTGTCCTGGCTATAATGCTACGGCCACACTTGACGGCGAAGATTCGTGTTCGCGTTGTCGCGATAAAAACTTCGTGTTCGCTCTACGACGAAGTGCTCTGCCACATCAAAAAAACCTCGCGACGGCGTCGCTCGTCGCGATAATGTTGAACGTCGTCCTTTGATGTGCGGCAATTTACCAACAGCAGCGCGAAGCTTAGTCCTATCGCGAAAATGCTTCGCGATAGAACGAAGAGTTTGGCCAGACGTGTCGCGACAACGCTAAACTTCGCGCTATCGCGATAGTGTGGCCGTAGCACAAGAAACACAACAAAAAAGGAACGGCTAAATAGGTGCAGCTATTCTGAAGTCATGCGCAAACATATGTACATTCGTGAAAATTGATTTTTTTATGTACTTTAAATAGTAGCCCGTCCACGACTTCGTCCGCGTGAAGTGTGATTACTCCGTATACCGCGACGAATTTTCAAATAAAATCACTCATAATACAAATCCTGGCCTGACCATTACAAAAAAAATTAGCCAAATAGGTGCAGCCGTTCTAAAGTGATGCGCGAACAAACATTCGTGGCATTTGATTTTTATTTTATTAGTGTTGGAAAATGGCAGAAAAATTTCTGTAAGTCAATGGTTGTTTTAGGGTCAATACACAAAAAACTTTATACTTAAATAGAAGTCATAGTAAAATCAGTTTAACCACTTAACTAGGATAGAATCTTTTTATGTCACAGACTTTTGGAAATATATCGTCTAAAATATTTAGGTAAGGTTTTCGTCTGTTTTATAAACGCACGCGCTATGCAACACCGCGCCTACATTGTCTGTCACATGTGAATCCTGTAAATATATAGTTTCGTTTTTGTTTTCATAAAACTATATCTACGACCAAATCCGATTAAGAATGTTAATAAACAAGAAAATCAAATTCTTTGTAGAAATATCTAGTGACACTAAGATTTTTTCTCTTTTTTTGAAAGAGATTCACGAAAAAATAAAATAACGGGGGTGTCTCTCTTTCAAAAAACAGTAAAAATCCGAATGATACTAGATATTTGTACAAAGAAATGTCAATAATATTTTTATTATTGAAATTTTTGCATTCACAATGCTATATGATAAAATGCTTACTAGAAAGAAAACAATAAGTCTTAGTAAAGCTCGAATGGAATTCAAACCCATGACCTATGGATTGCCGGTCCACTGCTCTAACCGCTAAGCTACCGAGACCCCAGAAGCCTAGTTGAATTTTTTCTAGTAGTTTGATTTACGCTGCAGGCCAGCGGTATTACGTCCCTGTGAAGTCTACCCTCACAGACAAACGAAATACTATTGCTTTGACAATCGATAAAGACGTAATTGCTTATAAATATCTTTATTATTGAAATTTTTGCATTCACAATGCTATAGAGGATAAAAGGTTTACCTACTGGGAAAAACAACCAATCTCAGAAAAGCTCAAATGGGATTCGAACCCATGAATTTTGGATTGCCGGCAGCAGCAGTGGACCACTGCTATAATAATATTTTGTTAACAAACATTCTTCATCGAATTTGGCGGTTATAGGTGGGGTCAGTAATGATACGATTTCAACTAAACAAAGGAGCAAGAACTTAAGAAAGTGGGTGAGCTTACGTACTCGCTGGGAATCGAACCCGGACCTCTGGGACTAACACCAGTGGCTTAGCCACTAGATCACAGAGGTGATTATAATTACTTTGAAATTAGATATAACGCAAACGTATACAGCCGTACACACGGTAAGCTGTACTGTATATGATCGACCGCGAGTCACAGGGTTACAGCAAAACTCAAAGGACTAAACTAGAAAACCTTATAACGAAACGTCATTACCTGTCCGCGTCAAAGCCTCCTATCACCCGATGGAATATTTATAGGCACGCTGACAAACCCGTGTCCTCTTCCGGCTCGTAAACAGTCGCGTCGAAGCGAACGCTGCCCTCGAATTTCATCACGAAAGTTGACGATCGAAAAACACTACCAAGGATATATGTGACAGCCTGTGACATTATTGGCATTTTAGTTATATAAAAAAAAGGTTCAAACTAATGTTTTGAAATTGAAACATGCTCGTAGAGTGACTTCTTGGCGGGAAAGTAAAGCGTCATGTTTACAGTTTTCTTTTATCTTAATTAATATTATAAATTCGAAAGTGTGTTTGTTTGTTCTGCTTGGCCTTGAAGGCGATTTTGATGAACTTTGATATAAAGATAGAGGGGGCCCTATATGAAGACTATTTTTTATATATTTTTTTAATTCTAGTTATACTAAGTCTATATATATTTTACTAGAGCGAAGCCGCGGGAAAATTCTAGTATTCTATACTTAATTTGTGGTTTGTTAAATAATGGTAGGTTGTTGTTGACTGTTAAGTGTACGTGAACGTGCTGTGTTGGTAATAAGAACAAATAGTGCATTGAACGTCACTCTTCAAATTATCTCGAGAAGGCCGTGTGAAAAGGAAAGAAAAAAAGTCTTAGTTTTAAAAACAATCTTTTATGGGTTTGGGGCTACGGGGAGATATTATTTCTCATTTATATCAACTTTATTTTTATAATTGTCAGAACAAGATTTGAAAGTTTATTTTTGGAATAACTACGGGCGGCTTAAAGCTGGTTTAATGCTTTATGACCCTAAGGTCATAAAGCATTAGCGGCCGTTCAGGCCGCTCTAAAGCGGCCTGAACGGCTCGATGGATTTTGGTTGGTTTAATGCTCTAAGTCTAAGACGGGTGTCAAATATTGAAGTTCACGCATACAAAGCGCGGGCGGGTCGCTAGACTCACTAGTAATAAACAATTACAAGAAGAAGTTTCGTAAAACAACGTGTCCACCTTTTATTAAATTGTATTCATGTGACGTACCTGTTGTTCTGCATATAAGCTGGAACAAAAAGCCAGTTATTTAATTACAATTATTTAATTACAATTGAGAAACTTGCAGGTTAATTACTGCACAGTATGAGTATTCAACCTTTATCCATCGGATAATGCCGGTCGGCTCAAATACCACTGTACTGGGAAACTCGACTCCAATAATGAAATCTCCCTTGTTCTTTTTGTTTTCATGTAAAGGACACCTGTCGATATCATATTATAATTAATTTTTCGATACCTTTATTCTACTTTGTTATGCAAACGCTAAGCGTTATGCAATAGTATAAATTCCGGTGAATACGAAACCAATAGTTTTGGGTATTTCTCCTTCATTTTAAAAAAACCTATGTATTTTTTGTAGGTGAAATATTGAATTTTCTTTTTTTTTTACAAATTTTAAACTAATATGTTGAATACTCACGGTAAAGATAGAAAAGATAAACTAAAAAAGAAACCAAAGAAAAATAGTAGTTGAAAATTAAAAGTACCATTTAAAAAAATATTTAGTAAAAAATATATAAAATCCGGTAAAACAATTATTCCGCATCGCTATCGTAAACAATATTTAGAGCACCGACCAAAAAATGTGCCGTGATTTAGGGCTGTACTACTTTCGACACAATACACCTACCTACCTACTTGTTGACAAGGGTGACCATAAGCACGAATAACTTTAGTTAGTGCCACCGCACACTTGATAGTTTTAGCATCGGCGATTGGCGATTTTGCGACTGGCATCGCGTTTTGGCGACACTCTGCGTTCGATTGTAGTATCGGAATCACGCTTTTTAGCGATTTAGTCGCTGCATCCAGCTTCTAAAAAGCGTCTAAATCGCCGATCGCCGCTGCTAAAAGTAGCATATCTGCTCTGGCCCTTGTACGAGTATTTGTAAAAAACTTGGGCCTTTCTAACCTTTACAGTACTACACGTTATTATCAAATGATTTGTCTCTATATAAAAATTAAAATGAATTGCCACGAATGCAATTAATAAGCTATTTCATGAAAAACCGATTGGTTTTACTAAAGGTAGATCTACAACTGACGCTGGAGTTGCGTTTCTTAAACACATTTTTGACGCCTGGGAGCGTAAGCAAGATGTAATGGAACAAATCTATATTTTCTGTGATCGCTCCAATCTCTCCCAAATTCCGATCTGGTAGTAGATTAGTTATGTAGGTAGGCTAGTTAGCTAGTTGAGTTGTTAAAATTTAATTAATGTTAGTTAACTGTTATTTTATTAGTGTTGACGTCAATAAGTGCCTGTAAAGGTTTATATTGAATAATTGATTTGACTTGACTTGTATGTTCCCTAACATGTATGTTAGGAAACACACAACTTGACTTGTAAGTCAAGGTTTGAATATGACATGTCTACAGAATATTGTTTATGAAAAAAAGGAATGCTCTCAACAGTAATGTCTTAAAGAAACAAGAAGTTATTGGATGGGATGTTAAAGAAAATAGAGTATTTGACAATCGACGACGTAAATACGAATCGGAACATCAATAAAACATATCCGTCAACATTGAAAATCTGAATAGCTTTTGCGGCTTCGGTACAATAACAACATATTTTTCTACTCCACCGTAGCATACCAACAAAACATTTGTAAGTCCTTAAAAGTAGTTACGTTAAATGCTTCTTCGTTAATACCATTAAATGTGCATTTAAATTTGTTAAGGAGTATGTTTCATTCAAACTGTGCTTAGCGGTGTCACAGAGGTTAACTATTTTCAACGCGTAATAGTTTCACAAACATTATTTGATGGTTTAAAGATTTATGAAGCTTGCTATGTTTAAGGAAAATACTGATATGCAGATAGACCTTCTCATCAATCATCAAAAGATACTATAATCCATTAAATTAATGCCATTTAAATTTTACTATGGGGAGTTTTAAAAAGTTGTATAAACTTTTACTAAATGTTTTGTGTTAACTAAATCTGCACTTCCACCAACCCGCATTAGGCCAGCAGCGTGGTGGGTTATGGCCCAATCTCCTGTGCTGTTTTCCATGTGCCCAGCATTGGGACGTTTAGTGGCTGATGATAACCTGTTACGACAGGTACAGGTACAGGTCACATACGTGTGAGAGTAACTTTAGATCGGTTACTAACAATGAAATTTTTATTGCATCATTAAACTTATATAGGCAACTTAGACCGGCAATCCAAAGGTCGTGGGTTCGAATCCCACTCGAGCTTCCTGAGACTGGTTGATTTTTTTCTAGTAAACATTTTATCCGTTATCTATATAGCATTGTGAATGCAAAATTTCAATAATAAAGATAAACTTATATAGATAACGAAACGTTGGAAACCAACCCACGCCCTCCACAATCCGGGCGGCTGCATTACCACTCCACAACCTGACATTCGGTAAGTTGCAAGAACGATGTTTAAAGTTAATCTTTCATTAAACATATTACTGTCTTTTTTTGTACGCTAGACGCAGAAAAAGACAGCAATACCTTTATTGTAACTAACTGTTAGTCATTGTTTTTGAACGTCTCGTTTTCTTCTAGTTTTTTTGAGCGATAATAACTAATAAATAATCGAATATTATAAAACTAAACAATTAGTTTAAAAAAAAATGTGTGTATGCCACAGTCCCATTATGTTAATAACTCGTGGTGTCCGCAGCCGTGACATAGCAGCAGTACATTATTCAATGCGGCTAATGAGCCGACACGCTCTCGTGCCGTTGTTCTTTGTACTTGTTATATTTTTAATAATGCCATTACCGTCTGTCTACACAAGAAAACATTAATTTCACTATTGTGTTCAGAAAAGGATGTCCCTGCTCATAATACTATTTAATTCAAAATCATAATGTTGTACAAAGAAAATGAAGAAAACTATTTATAGATTGGTGTTACCAACCGTTTCTTGAATTATGTGTGTACGTATAATTTATTAACAATAGAAGGATTAAGGCAACTTTTCTTGGCGTTATTAGATTATTTTGCGTTATGTCGATCACCATTTATAAAATTAGCGTCGCCCGCGACTTTTTCCGCGTGAAAACCTCGTAGTCCATGACGAATGTTTAAGAATGTAAGTTTACAGGCTGATATTGTGATGATGATAATGAATGATAATAACTGTGTCGCTACCACCCCCACTCTTCTCTTAAGGGTGTCGTAAAAGGTGACTAACGGACTAAAGACTGCACATACATCCAACAGCATAGATCGGCGATGGGCTCACCACGTGTCACACTGAGCACATGCAGTCGCTATTTAGTGAAAAGTGGACTAGGCAGAGGACTGCTTCTGCGGTTCTCATGCCTAGTCTCTGGTTAACCCTTCGGGGATAATAGTCGTGATTATATGTATGAATGAATCGACAATCCCGGCCCCTACTAATATCACAACAATATAAACATACAATTCGTGCATTTATATCGACAGTAGTTTTTAGTGTATGTTTATCTCTTCTAGCTATTTTTATAAAGAACTAGCGGCCGCTCGCAGTTTCACCCGCGTGGCTCCGTTCCCGTGGCAATATCAGGATAAAAAGTATTCTATGTATTAATCCAGGTTATAAACTATCTGTATGCCAAATTTCATCCAAATCCAATTAGTAGTTTTTACGTGAAAGAGTAACAAACATCCATCCATACTTACAAACTTTCGCGTTTATAATATTAGTAGGATAATATAAATTTCATTCGGCCTAACGTTTTGTACGTCAAACGCACTTTGCCTGCGTGGATTTTTTCTTTATTTGTTAGACAGTTTTGAACAAAATAGCGTCGGTACAGTTTTGAACAAAATAGCCGCATTTATATAAGTCCTCACAATAGGTTTGTTGACTGCTCGGTCTATTAAGTTGCTTTCGAGAGACCATCCCAACATGAGACGACCTTGTTGGTGGTAAAGGTACTTCAGAAATACTGTCTAAATGTTATATCAACCAATACTTATTAATTAATTATTTGAAACTTTTATTCTTCAAGTTTATATACACTTACATTGATAGTAAAATCTCTGTTTTAGCCAATAGTCCACCTTTACACTTCATGCTTTTACACCATTGTATACACATTTTGTTTTTGTAAGCGTGTGCAAAAAAAAAGGTAAGTAAAAGAAAAAGTACAAACAAAATATATTGCGTATTGATCGCCGCTATCGCATCTCTTTATTCCATTTCAATTGGTAAAAGTGATAACAATAGTTCAAAAAAGCGTCGTCTTCTATCATTTTCGTTGACACATGTAGGTACAGGGGCGAAGGACGTGGGTGACCGAATTCTATTCCATATTAGAAAATATATATCATGTTTTAGTTTTTCGCTAAGTTTTTTGCAAGTTCTTTCCAGTACAAGGTAGTAAAAGGTCCGTCGATTATAGTTTTATAGATTAGAAATGTTTTTACTAGGTTTTTTATTATCTTATCTGACATTGTATACAAGTCATTGCTAAACAGGGTTATAAACATCGATTAATCTGAAACACACTTTTCTCAGATGGTGTCATGAACTAGGGCCCTCCAGCTACCCTATCGGCTAAATAATATGAATAATGTACATGGGCTTCATTTGTCATTTGAAGCCCATATTTTAGGGTATTGAACCCAAGTCCTCCGGTTAAAGGACCAAGCGCTTAGCCACACTGCCAGCGAGGCGGCAAAACATGTATTAATTAACAATAAATAATCCGTGAGATCATTTTGGGTTTAAGTAATTTAGTTATGAATGCTTTCACGGTTTAGTGAATGTATGGATTGGGTCGACATTTTGCCAACATGTGAATGATTATTATGATTATAGATACATCTTTCGGTGGTATTCGTATAGATTATTCAATCACGATGGAAAATGATTAAACACACATTTAATTCACATTTTAGATTCTGAAAAAAAAGTAAAGTATACTGTCTCATAGTCCGTATACTGAAATCAATTGATGACTTGAAAAATTTAATCTTCGTTTTTCTTATCTCACAATAATATCGGTCTTAAAAAAGTTAATGATGCAGCTTTTCTTAATATTTAAGTAAGGACTTTTCCATTGACTGTTCAAAAAGAATTGGGCCACATAATTTTCTCTTGACTGTACCTACAGAAACTTCGGTATTTATTGTACCTACGCAACATTTTGTGCAGACAGTACAGGTTCAGGTGAGAATTGTGTCAGTTTCCACAGTGAAATGTAGATCCCATTTGTCCACACGGCTGATCGGAAAGTTAACAAAAAGGGGGGTGAGATAAAGTGCGTTTGTTCACGTTGACGGAGTACCTAGTCACATTATTGTCTTGCGACCCTGAGAGGCACAACAAATGTTGAGAAATTTATGTTAACGTTATGGGTAAAAGTACCTAAAAACGGCCGATGAAGGATCGACAAACTGGGGACCTACTATCACCTCTTACATAATACTTACATATAATTACAATTATCCCCGAAGTGTTAGTCAGAGACTAGGCAATGAGGACATCCCCTCTCCTTATTAAGTAAGTTTTATTTGTACTGGCACCTCAAGACCAACTTTTAGGTTATGCAAGAAGTGCCAGACGTCCCTGCGCCAGTGGAACACTCGCGCAGGAGACCATCTGCGTTAGGTCTTGATGACAAATCAGTGCCCGCCGAAGCGTCGGGACCGCGACCTTCACCTGGTAAGACGCCAGGTGAAGGACGCTGGCAGCCGCTGTATACAAGCAGCATATGACCTGTCGTAGTAGAGATCCTTGGAGGATGCCTTATCGCTACAAATTCATTGATTGACGACCACTTCCCGGTCGGGTAAATTAAGAATAAACTTTTTCTAAACTGATTTCGGGTCTGGGTGTTTCGTTATGTAAGTTTATCCGTTATCTAGTTAACCGTGTAGACAGTTTCAAAACAAGCTTATAACTTGGATTAGATAATTGGTTTGAAAAGAAACAGAACCAACCAACCAAGAAATAGATCCCAGCACCTTTAGATATCATATCGTTTCAAGCGTTTTTCCACTCAGCTACAAACATAATATTATTCCATTTTCATTTTCATACTAAATTGTTGTTTTAGGCTCGCTTGCGTATTTGTATGTAACCGCAGGATGGGAAACGGTCACCGCAACCTGTCTGCGTGTAGGTATAACTTGCGACCTGTCGACTAAGGCAGCTTTCCCACGGCCGACGATAAACGAGAAGCGAGTCAAGCTAGAATTGGCTACTTGACAGTTTTCGAAAAAGTATTTAAAAAGTTACAAACGCTTATTTTATACCCCGTACAATATTTTCTTTCTCGAAAAACCTTTATTTAACAGAAAAAAACATATTTTTCTTTGTTGTTTTCAAACTTCGTGCGAAAACGGTTGGTCACGTGACATTTTGCTCGGTGACGTCACATTTCAATAAATATAGAAACTTAACTTGAAACCTGACAGATAGTTTCTGTATACTTTGTGAAATGTGACGTCACAATCCGTCACATGAAGCTCAATCATGGCCGCCCGTGTTTCGGGTCTTGTAATCCACAGATAAAAAAACGCAAATTTATTTTGTAAATATAAAATATTTACAATTTATCTTAATAAAAAAAACTATAGGATAATTATCGTTTAATCATAACCTACCATTTCCGACATATTTCATATTTTATTGTTACAACTGTCAAATAGCCAATTAGAAACGAGTTGGCGAGCAGCGGAAAGCGAGTGTGCAGTTTCGATAGTTTTGTCGCTGGGCTATAAGCGCCACTGCCGCTGGTTGGTCTCTCGGCGTTAGTAAGTATCGCTAAGCGAGAATTATCTTTGATAGCTCTTGTCGCTCAGCGACGAACTAGTGGAGCGAGTCCTCGCCGGCAGTGTGAACAGACAGCGATCAACTATTAATCATAAAGTTACTATACCTAGCGGAATAGAGAAACAAAGGGCTGAGCGAGCAAGATGTCACTAGCAACAACACTGTGGGATAAAAAGAGATACGTGATGCGACGTCACAGAACTGTTTTTAGCTACTGTTTGTCAGCACTCATCAGCACGCTGAGAATTTTGGTTTTGTGAATTTTTCGGATTTTACGTGAAATCGTGGATATTTTCCCATCCCATCCTATTTTAGTTCTATTAATACTATTACTGTTAGTAATTAATATAATCTATATCGATGTTAATGTGAAAAGCGACATGACGTAAAATCACTGAACGCATTCTTTACACACACAAATGCCATCCTATTTCGGTTTCGTTTGACTGCTCATGTTTGTTGCTCTATTCTGCTAGGTATAGTAACTGTATGCTATTTATATATCCATCTCTTTTGTTTACACGGAATGTATATCTATTATACGATTCTTGAGCGAGAAAATAGCTGATAGTTAGTCGTTTACTCGCCGTTGGTGGGACAACTGCCTAAGGCTAAGGCTTTCATATAATTTAGTAGCGACTAGGCGCTACTAATTATGAATGCCTCTATGTCGTTACACTCTCCAAATGAATACACATCAATGCAACATTAATATGAGTAGTGTAATATTGGGCATTCTAGATCACTTTTCACTCCATTGATCTCACTGACGTTCGATCAATGTCGTTAAAAAGTGATCTAGAATGTCCCAATATTACTTTTGAAAATCACTGCCATTCGCTCGTATATATGTTTAAGCGCTATGCTTCAAAGTCATTTTATTGAAACTCCCGAAACACTGTGGTCAATAAGAAAACAGCTGCTATGAGATTTGTTAAACAAAAACAGTCATTAAAATTAAAATGCATTTGCCCACCATCATCAAATGAGTTAAAACGTCATGGCAACTTATTGCCGAACAGTATCCGTTGTATTGTTTGCGGCCCTTCGAATTGTGGAAAGACAAACTTAGTAATTAGTTTATTACTACATACAGATGGTCCACGGTTCCGCAACCTTTATGTTTATTCAAAATCTTTGTATCAACCTAAATACATATTTTTAGAAAAAGTATTAAATATGGTTGCAGGTACATCGTATCATAAATATAATGACAACACCGAAGTTTTGAGTCCACATGATGCTTTGTCTGACTCGATTATTATATTTGATGATGTTGCTTGTGAAAACCAAAACCACATCCGAGATTATTTTGCTATGGGACGTCATAAAAATATCGATTGTTTTTATATTAATCAAACTTATACAAAAGTACCAAAACAACTTATTAGGGACAATTCTAACCTAATTATATTATTTAAGCAGGACGATGTAAATTTGAAACACGTATATGATGAACACGTAGGGTCGGACATGACTTGGTCACAATTTCGAGAAATGTGCTCAACTGTTTGGAAGAAACCATTCAATTATCTTGTAATAAATAAGGATTGTGAACGAAACAAAGGATGTTATAGGAAGACATTTGATACGTTTATAGAATTAGATTAATGTACAAAAGCAGTTGTAATTATGCCATAAAATCACTTTCATTTGTGACTTAAAGCTGAAAGGAAACCTATTTATTGAAATGGAAAGAGATTTAAAAGAACAAATTGTAAAATCAGCATCAGCTGTTAAAAGGAAGGTAGACTTAATAAAGGATGCTAAAAATTCTAACAATGTTACCCTGGAAACAATATTTAAACCTATTGTTGACCCTCTTAACATTTTAGCGAATAGAAATGATGAAAAGAACTTACAGGAAGTAAAGCTTTATGATCCCATATCAAAAAAAAACAGGAAAAATGAAAGCGAGAAGTCGTATTCTTCTTGTGAAGAATATATTGATTCTAATAGTGTAGATGAAGAGGAATATCAAGACACACCACAAAAATCAGACAAAATCCTAACTACGTCACCTTTTAAGAACCATGATGTAAGTAAAGGTTCTTTTAAGTCCCTCCAATCATCACCAAACATTATAAATCAAGATGAGTCTTCCTCGTGGTCTACGTCATCTGAAGTATTTAATGCCATACCTTTTGGAATTAGAAATGAGCGAGGGAAACTTGAGCTTGGAAACACTCGCGTTCATGATGACGGTAGAATTCTTAAAGTTGGAAACATTACTTTTGAAAAGACTCTTGGCTTAAAAGAACTATTATATAAAAAGGTACCAAATCTAGATGTTATTACAGATGACGACCTTGAAAACTACAAGCTACTACTTATCAATACTAATGCACACAGACGTAACTTTGATCCTGCCAAACCAATAAACAGCAATAAAGGGTTTAAATACATGAGTATTATAAAACCATTATTTAAATTCTCTAAACAACCTACTAGTACTGAGAGTCCTCCACAGGGAAAAGGTATCAATCTTTTAAAAAAAGTTAAAACAAATACAGATTTAGTTTATTGGGATGATCCAAATGAATTAATAGAACGATTGAAATTACTGCTTGCGTCAAAAGCTGCTGGTAACACGGGTTTGGATAATGAAATCGTTGCAATAATTGAAGAACTGCGCGAAGCGGGCATCATAAATATGGAATATAAACAAATAGCACGGGGAAAATTAAGCAGTATACTCGCAGTAAGCAAAGCTTCGAGATTATAATGAATATAGATAAATTCGGTCATCACATTCATAAACGTTTGAGGTTATCTGAATACATCGATACCATAAACGATACGTTAAAAAAGTGCGAAACGGGCGAATACGACTTAAAATCATCAAAACTTAAAGGTTTATCATCTCCAGACAAGGACGATGAAGCTGTAAATAAGGCATATTTGGATAAAACTGTACAAGATCTAAGGAATGAAATAAATAAAGTTAATAGTCGTGTAAAAATTTACATCCAGAACTTAGAATCAGCTACTTCCAATCGCTTGTCTACTATGTTTTACTCAAAAACAGAAATAGACCGTATGATTCAAGCAAAGTCAAACAAAAATGAGTAAAAGAGATATAGTAGAAGAAATTCACAGAGCGGCGAGAAGAAATTTTCCTCGCCGATGTACAATTATAAAAGGAGTAGATGATTCATGGCAAGCTGACCTTATGGATTTTCAAAAGTATTCACAATTTAATAAAGGATATAAATATGTTTTAGTAGTTATTGACACTTTATCGAAATACGTTTGGACAAATCCTTTGAAGAGTAAAGATAAAATTAATGTCACCAACGCAATGGAAAATATATTATTGAATTCGTCTCGGAAACCAAAAAATTTGCAAACAGATTTAGGTAAAGAGTTTTATAATGAAAACTTTAAAGAGTTGATGAAAAAATATGACATTAACCATTATTCCACTTATTCTGTGAAAAAAGCAGCAATTGTTGAAAGAGTAATTAGAACGCTAAAAGGTCACCTTTATAAGCTATTTAGCTTATGCGGTCAATACCAGTGGATAAATAAAAATTTGAAAAACGTGGTACAAAGCTATAATAACACTGTTCATCGTATAACAAAATTTAAACCTATTGATGTTGACAAAAGAAATCAGACAACTGTAAAGTACAACATCATCAAATCACAAAATAATAACATAACGAAAAAAAATAAGTACCGTGTTGGTGATCATGTTCGGATTAGTAAATACAAAGGTGAATTCTACAAAGGTTATACTCCCAACTGGTCAACAGAAATCTTCAACGTTGTGAAAGTTAACCATACAAATCCTGTCACATACCACTTAGAAGACAAACATAAGCAAAGCATTTTAGGATCTTTTTACGGATACGAACTGCAAAGAACCCAATTTCCCGATATATATCTTATTGAAAAAGTTTTAAAGAAAAAAGGAAACAAACTCTTTGTCAAATGGTTGGGTCTCAGTGATGGTGAAAACAGTTGGGTTGACAGAAAATTATTAATGACTTAATATAAATATCGCCTGATTATGTTGTACAGTCACTTTACGAACATCAATGAAGGAAGGAAGCGGCATTGTCAACAATTTAATAGATAACATTCCGTTCGAGTTACACTTACCTGGATATCAGTTTTGTGGTCCAGGAACAAAACTTAAAAAACGCTTACTAAGAGGTGAACGAGGAATAAATAAATTGGATGAAGCTTGCTTGTATCACGATATTGCTTACAATAATAAAGATTGGAACGTTAGACAAAACGCCGATTTAGAACTTTTAAATATGGCAAAGAAAAGATTGAAATCGAAAGATGCTGGGAAAGGAGAAAAGATTGCATCATGGATAGTAAAAAATGCAATGAAAGCAAAACTTAAAGCCGGAGCAGGAGTGCGGTCATTCATGAAAGGTGTTAAAAAAATTCAAAAGCAAATGAAAAAAATAAAATGTAATGATAACCGCACGGCTATAAAATATGCGCATGCAGCTGCAAAAAAAGTGTTTTCTAATATAAAAGGAATACGCTTCCCACGCTGCATTCCTGTTCCGAAAACTGGTGGGTTGTTACCCCTCATACCAATCTTTGCTGGTTTATCAGCTCTTGGTTCACTCGCTGGGGGTGCTGCAGGTATAACAAAGGCTGTTAACGATTACAAGGTCGCTCAAAAAAATCTTCAAGAATCAGAACGACATAACAAGATGATGGAAGCTGTTGCACTTGGAAAAGGGTTGTATTTGAAGTCTCACAAAAAAGGAGCGGGCTTGTACTTGCAACCTCCAAAAAACTAATTAAACGGTTACCCAAACGAGCACTTACTAATTTAGATATATTAAAGCACTCAGTTGATATTCCATATTTTCGTGGCGTTTTTATGAGAGATACGTTACCCTCAAAACCAAGAAAAATTGAGTGTGCTATTCTTAATTTAGATAGTTCTTCAAATCCTGGAACTCATTGGGTAGCCTATGTAAAAGAAAATAATTACTGTGAATATTTTAACAGTTTTGGTAACTTAAAACCTCCATTAGAATTAATAAAATATTTGAAAGATAGGCACATAAATTATAATTACAAACAGTATCAATCTTTCGGTACTGTAAACTGTGGTCATCTTTGTTTATTATTTTTAAGAAAGTATTGGAAAAATCATTTATATAGGTTACAATTAAAATAACTTGACAGTATAAAAATGTCTTTCACTGTATCCATAACTGGGCAAGGAGCCTCATTAATAACTAACTATTCACCAACTTTAGAATTACGTGGGCAATATGAGTGCGGACTTATATACTTTTCTACTTTTAATTCTATTCCTAATATAGACGAAAGGAACAATAAGTTTTATTACGGTATCAATGAGTTCATCGAAATTCCTGAAGGATCATATGAACTTCAAGATATTTGCGAATTTTTAAAAAGCAACATTAAGAACACTGCATTAAAATTGACTTGTAATAATAATACTCTCAAAACCAAAATATTTTGTTCAGAAGATGTTCATTTCGAGAAAAATAATTCCATTGGTAGAATTTTAGGTTTTGCTAACGACACAATTAAGGCAAATATAAGTTGTGAGTCTCAGTACCCAGTCAGTATTTTAGCAACAACCATCGTACGCATCGAATGTGACGTAGTTAGCGGATCATTCGTGAATGGGAAAGCAAGCCATATTATTTATGAGTTTGTGCCTAATGTACCACCCGGTTATAGAATTATTGAAATTCCTAAAAACTTAATCTATTTTCCAGTCAATCAAAGTTCAATTAGTGCAATTAATATTAGGTTGTTAGACGCTGATAATAGACAGATTAATTTACGTGGAGAAGACGTACAACTTTATTTACATTTTAGAAAAAAATGATTAATTTTAATAAAAACCCTACCTCATCAGGTGTTCAAGTCAGTTCCAAAAGAGCAATAAGTAAAAGAACACCGTTTGACTTAAAAAAGAAGGTTACTAAAAATAATAAAGAATTTCTAAAGCTAGTAGGCTTGTTAAAATGAACATATTAAATATATCTCAGCCAACGTCATACGATAACAGTATCGAGAGTTTTGAATATCATTCGTATAAGCCGTATGTAACAAGTTTCAACAATAATGATGAAATAAGAATACCAATCAATCAGCAAGATTTGTATGTGTTGCCGTCACGCAGCACTTTGTATATTGAAGGTAAAGCTGATGTATATAACAGTACCACTAAAGAAAAGGTAACAAGTGTGCATTTTGTAAACAATCCTGCGTTATTTCTATTCCAAGATATTCGATATGAGTTAAATGGAATAGAAATAGATAAAATAAAAAATGCAGGTATCACAACGACAATGAAGTCTTATTTGTCTTTGAATGAAAATGAATCCAAAAGTGCAAAAGTTTGGGGTTGGTCTCCTGCAGGAATAACCAATGTTACAAACGGAGTTTTCTCTGTCTCCATACCATTAAATAAAATATTAGGATTTGCAGAAGATTATGAAAAAGTTTTAATTAACTGTAAACATGAGTTAGTACTGTTGAGGAGCAACACAAATGTCAATGCAATAAAATTGAGTAAAGAGCAAATAGTGGAAAATATAACAATAAATAAAATCGTTTGGCGTGTTCCACATATTAAAGTGTCAGATCGAGAGAGAATTAATTTATTAAAGCATTTAGAAAAAGATCGAGCCATTACACTAGCGTTTCGTAACTGGGACTTGTATGAATATCCGTTACTACCCAAGACACGTAAGCATACTTGGGCTATTAAAACTTCATCGCAAACAGAGAAACCTCGATTTGTTATTATTGCCTTACAAACAAACCGAAAACATAATGCTCAAATGTCAATGGCTGAGTTCGACCATTGCAATGTTCGTGACGTAAGAGTGTTTTTAAATTCATCATATTACCCCTACGAAGGACTTAACATAAATTTCTCTGACAACAAGTTTTTATTAATATACGAACAGTATGCAAGGTTTCAGCAGTATTATCACGGACGTCGATCAGAACCGTTGTCGAGTTTAAAAGAGTTTAAAGATATTGCTCCTTTATTCGTTGTTGACTGTTCTCGCCAACAAGAAATGCTGAAGGGATCAATCGACGTAAGAGTAGAAATCGAAACAGATCAAGAGATACCTGATCAGACCGCTGCATACTGCCTTATACTGAACGATTGCATATTTGAATATAAACCACTGAGTAACATTGTGAAAAAGCTATCATGAATAACGATACTATTATAGTGGATGTGCAAGGATTTAAGGATTTGAAAAATAATTTTATTGTAAAAGAGTTATCAATAGCAACTAAAAACCATACGCAGACGTTCTTAATTAAGCCACCATATGCTTTTAAAAACCTAACAGATGAAGAAAAGAAGCAAATCCGGTGGTTAGAAAGGAATCGCGGGCTCAAATGGAGTCAGGGATTCATTGATTACCGTGAATTTAGACGAATAATAGTTCCGTATTTAAGCAGTAAGAAGGTATTAGTAAAGGGATTGGAAAAAGGAATATGGGTTCGCGAGCTATGTCAAGATTGTGAAATAATGGAGTTGGAAGAAATAGGTTGTCCTAACTTTTTAAAATTATATAGTGATTACCATGTAGATGTAAATAAATTTAATTGTGAGTACCATAAAAAAATGTGTGCTTTAAAAAATGTTCTGTGTCTAAAAAAGTGGTACACTTTAAATGTTAATTGAGTTATTAATGTAATAAAGTATTTTCCTCAATAAATCAAATGTGTATAAATATCTTTTTGTTTAATTACTAAAAGTAAAAAGGGTGAATGAAACGATCTTAGTATTCAATTCAATAATATTTATTTTAGAATTTCTTAAAAACTATAACTATATCCACAAACTTTTTTTGATATATTGCTAATGATAGCCTCTGTTTGATCCATTATGGGGTCAATATGCTCTGTTACCACATACTGCGCAGATAATAATGGATCAGTATGATTTGTTTCGAAGTCCACCACTTCAATCTTAATTAATCGACGACCTTGAATCGGCGTACTTTTCATCACGTAAGAATGAGAATGCTTCAGATAACTTCTTCTTTTTCGAAGTCTCTTCTTGGTGATATTATTCACCACCTTGTTATACAGCGGGGAATCGCCTCGCCGTTCATCTGCTCTCCAATTCGGATACTCCTCTGTAAATCCCTCGAGCATATCTTGAGCGTTCTGTTCAAAAGTGGGAGATGACGGTTGTACGAACTCCTTGTTGATGCTGAGCGACACCAGGTTCTCTTGAGTATTCTAAAACATAAAATAAAATAGTTTATTACATACATAAAACCACGACTATTATCCCCGAAGGGTTAGTCAGCGACTACGCAAGGAGGACAGCAAAAGCAGTCCTTTACCATAGCCCACTTTTCACCAAATAACGACACAATTACAACACAAATAAAATTAATTTATAATCATACAAAATTATTTAAACTTACCATGTTGATATTATCTAGCTGGACTACTGACGCCTTCACTTTAATAATTGAAATTGAAACTAATTTGAAACCCATTTATATTAATGTACATGATGACACAGCAAGACAATATAGGTAGTAAAACATGTAATTAATGGACATTTCAGCAAAATAAAAAGAAAGAATTGATATTATTAAAGAATGATTAACTTGCCAATAACGTGACCTGATTTGTATTAATTAGGTTTCATATTACCTTATAATCAGAAGAGTACAACCTACTCTGAATTTGACTTGTTCAAACTTGTTTGCGTTAGAATTTTCTTACTTATTTACCGTCAATGTTTTATTATACAAAGATATATAATAAATTAAATAAAAATGCAAGTTAGTCAGTTACTTTTATATTTTATTAGGTATATTAATACAGCTGGGTAGAGTAAATTTTACATTACATTTCATAATCTAAGTTAGATTTCCTATTCAAACAATAAATGAATCTGAGCAAAAGCAACAACTTACATATTTTTTAACAATTTTTATAAATCAAAATATTCATTATATGTACCTACTTAAGTATATTGAAAAACTGGTTACAATAGTTTATAAAAAGTTAATATTATTTTAAATTCAACCAATGAATCTTAGTAATGGTAATAAATAATAATACATTTTTTTATTTCTCAAGCCTTAAGTATAATATAACTCTAATATAATATATCTAAATCATAGTCATATATCTAAATAATAGAATTTAAAAACACAGTGAAAAAAATAATTGCTAAAATATATAATCCCAGTGGCCCCAAGACATAGTAGATATTTTATTTTTTAATATTACGCGTTTGTCATCATTACCTGACAAAGCTATCTTGTTCTGTTCTTGGGTAAATATTTCATGCTTTAAGGATTTAAAAATTATGTTTTTCTTTCTTAAAAAAGTATTTTTGTTTAATACGTTATTGTAATCTTCGAAATGTACGTTTTTCAAAACCTGTTTCTGTATACCTTTAGCCCTTTTTAACTCCTCTTGTACTGTTTTTATACAGTATAATTTTGATCGTAAACCAACAAATTCAGAAATTAAATTTCCACCTAGTTCATCTTTGAAAAGACCTGGTACTTTTTTGTTAAGACCAGGTATACCGTAACAGTTATTTAATGGATAATTACTAGTATCAAAATATCTAAGGAAATTCAACTTTAAATCTGTATAAAAATCTTTGCTTTCTATTGAATAAAGAAAACTGTCAGTATCCGTATAACAAAGCTTTAATTTTTCCCGATAAAAAGGTTTCATAATAGAGTAATGAAAATCAAACATATGACTTTTGGATATTTCTAATACAGAAAAGCCAATATATATGGGTTTGTCTAAAGTAATTGTCTCGGGTTTCATTTGAACAGCTATAAAATTTTCTGTAAAAATAGTAGCACTATGGAAATTTGGTCGAGCTATTAGTTGCTCAGCACCGAAACTTTTCTTTGTTATATTCTTTTCATCATTCCACTTATTAACCAACTTCACGCTGACCCTTTTCTCGGTGTCTTCTAGTGTTTTACCAAATATACTATTATTTAAAAGTTTGAAGAAATCTTGTTCAAATATAGATTTGGCCTTTTTTCGTAACTCAGTGTTCATATCAATGTACTGTTTTAAGTATGGACTCTGATTGAATTGAATTACTCTATGTATTTTTTTTAGCAATAAACCATGTTTTAGACATGTTTTCAGATGGGAAAAATGAATGACATAAAAAAACTTATCGTATAAGTTTGGTATCAATTTCGAAGTTTTAGATCCTGGAGGAGCAAATTTTTGAGCACAGAATGGAAAATCGTTATGATAATTATGCAAATGGAAAGGGTATTCTAAGTCTACTTCGAGTATATAGCCAATGTCCCCGTCAATGGGTATATTATGAAAATCAATTTTTGAAATTTCTAGTTCACTTAATAACTTAAAATTTGAATGAGGTAAATAAGCGCACATAGCATAACCATAAAGATTATTACAATCAATATAAACAAGGAAGTTATCACTTTTTGCGGGGTCATAAGTTTGTAAGTACTTGTTATTGGCTTTCGAATATCTTGTAGAACATAAACATATACCACCGCGTATGCCTTTTTGTATCATTCTTATTATTTCCAAATCATTTATTAATTCTAATTTAACATCTGTTTTTAATAGCATAGCGTCAAAACTTAGACTAGGTGCTGTTAAGTAAAAAGAAGGATCCAGTTTATAATTCGTCTTACACGTTTTTCGAAAACTTTCGAAGACGTCCGCTAGTAAGAGTACATCTGACTTAAGATATAAATCAGTGTATTCTCCAAGGCTCCGTAATTCAAAGGTTTGCCATACTCTTTTTGCGTGTTCATAATCTACTATTGATACGTTGCAATTGTGCAATTTACTAAAAAAGCATTTATAAGGAGGTATTTCTTCTTCATCATAAGAACTCCAAGTAGTGACGTATTCGTAAGGATAAACCCCTTTACGTCTAAGTAAATTAAAATGTTCCTGAGAAGGAAAAAAAAAAGATAGATGTTTAAAATCAATTGTATTTAAATTTGCAACTAGCTTCTCTAGGCTTGTGCCTAAAAATTTAAAAGAATCGACAAAACGAACAGGTATGATAGCTTCGTTACTAATTTGAAAAAATTTGGTAAACGATATGTAATTTTCTTTATTTTTTGCAATCACTTGTATCCTACCTGATAATTCTCCTAACTGTCGTATGAAAAGATGACTGTCGTAACCAGCTAAATTATGAAAAAATATGGGAACGAACTTAGGCAAACAATATTTTATATTACAATAAGAATGAGCTGCACCACGATATCGTCCAGTAAGATGACAGTGATCTTTTACTTTGTCGTCAAATAATATTTTGTTACAAAGATAACAGTTTTTAGCTTGAGCAAAATTGGTTCTATCTTTATCTGTTAAGAACATAGGGATCGATGAATGCAAAATATTATAAATTACAGTTATATCAGATAGAAGGTTATCAAAAAATTTATTCACACAGTCAGGTCCTCGATAAGACACATATTTATTAAGGGAGCTGTCGTAGGAGCATACAACGTAGTAAGCAAATGCAGCTGGTACATGCTTTTGCGTAATCGTTGTGCAACTTGTTTCAGAATTTGGTTCAACTGGCTCTAACAAAGATTCAAAGTCTGCGTATAAAACGAAAGGCATGTCTTGCATGCGTTCATAATGTTCAAATTGTATTCGAGTTCCTTGATTAGGTAAAATTGTTGCTACACCACTGCAAACGTGGGCTTCGAGTTTAAGATTGTTATCAAAAAATATCATACAATCCTCACATAAAAATATTTTGGAATGATGTTTAGTTAACTGCTTGCGAAGTAATTTAGCTAAATCTTTAATTAGACAGTAATGCGTACGTTTTCCATTTTCGAGAAAAAGCATGTTGACGTGATGTCTTTTACGTAATTCGCATTTGTACAGAGGTCCAACAACCTTACTGCTATTTTTAAGGCCATAAACATTAATACTTATGTTGGGATTATTCTTTTCAAAAATTCTTATATCTGTGAACCCTACTGGAAATGTCATATTTTTAACTTTAAGTACACTTTCAAAATGCGGATATGCGGTGGTTCGATTTGCGTTATTTTTTGCAGGAAAAAGTGATGCCATGACACACCATAAAAAGCAGTAATCATCCGAATTTTTAATGTTGATACATGCACGTTTGTTTTTTATAGCGTTAGGTAAATCTAAGTAACCTGAGGCTCTCAACGGGTTATATTTGTTTATATTTACTTCTAGATACAAGCTTCGTAAGTAAGCCCAACCACTATCTCTTTCCTCAAATTCTTCAACTTTTTTACAAATTTTATGGCTAATGTTTGTATACATAGCATCAAAATTATAACTTTTATGTAAGATAATGTTTTCAGTAGCAAAAGATTTCGTTGAAATCGAGTCATCCTTATGCAGAAAAAATTCAGAAAACAATTCGAAATTTACTTTAAGGTTTGTATAAGCCTCAATTCGGGCTGAGAGTAAAAGTTTCACGCGGAGGCGCAATTGCGATAAAAAATCTGCAGGAGCAAACACATGCATACGTTCTTCAACGTCCTCGCATTGAACACGGTACGACGCTATGCGACCGCGAAGAGCGCTATGCACTTGTTCGATACCCTCGCTCTCAATTACAGAACTATTATTTTTGTGTAAAATACTTTTTAAATGAGCAGAGAAAGCATTATTTTTAACGGATAAGTTGCAAGTTGAACAGAATATAGTCTTAACCATTATGATTTTGTTTTCACTGTGTTAAAAAATTACAAGAGGTTAAAGTAGTTTTTAAGTAAAATGTATAAAACCTAACACACATATAATATATAAGTAAAACCAGTTAAGTCAAAATTTACCGAAGAGAGTGTAACTAGTTAATATGTAGTACCTAGCTGACTGTGACTATTTTTTCTTTTTATCACTAAAGAATATCCCCTCTTCAGTAAATTTTGATTTGGCTAATTTTATGAATTTTTTTATAGTCAACAATTCAGGAGACTCAGCTTCGCCTTGTAGTCGAACCCAAATTATTGCCTTTTCACACCTTTCAAGACCGGTGAGGCTACGCACCTCCTCAGCGTCGTAGAGACGCAGCTCCGCCACCAGTTCACCGTCGAGCTTCGCAGTCCGACGCGTTACCCCGCCTGGTACTCGTCGCGTTAGTACACTGTCGAAGGTCTGGTCTGTCTTGCGTGGAGGCGGCGAAACTTCGTTATCTGACTCTGAATCATTTAACCAGTCTAAAGCGGAGCTAGACCCTTCTTGTTTTTTCACAATCGTTGTTGAAGTCTTAGGCACCGACGACGAGTACAGGCATTTCTTCTTAGAGCTAGAAAGATAAGAAATGTAATTAAAAACTAATTATTAATATTGACGATATACGAAATAACATAAAATATATTAACAGGTTTTAAAAGTAATCAACGCAAATTACCTTATGCTTTCGTTGTCCGAGTCAAATGAATTGGCTAACACACAGCTTTTCTTGGCAGAGCGTTTAACTTGCTTGCTTTCAGACCTAAAATAACAATAAATATTAGTGACATTAACATTTAACATATGACAGTAAATACTAGTACGATTAAATAATAACATTTGCTGGTCTAGGTCACTGCTCCTCTACAGACCTTCTTTAATAACTTCTTTACACATAGAGAGAGATCCGTGCTTCGGAAGGCATGTTAAGCCGTTGGTCCCGGATGTTGTCGTAAGATGACAGTCGTTAAAACCCACCGACCCGCATTGGACCAGCGTGGTGGGTTATGGCTTAATATCCCCGTGCTATTATTCACGTGGGAGGTCTCTGCCCAGCAGTGGGACGTTTATAGGCTGATGATGATGATGATGATGACATAGAGAGAACGGACCATAGCCCACCACGCACACCCACAGCGGTTTGGCGGTGCTAACGGTTGCAGATGCAGAAGGGATCAACCGTTGACATACCTTACAAAACATATACGAAGTCGAGCAAACACAACATTGCTAATAGAAAAATAAAAATATTTAAAACTTACGAACATTGTTTCGGTGTATATCTTCTGGATGATTCTCGTAGCGATGTCAGAGTACCGAAGCACTAAATATTAATAACTTAGGCGTAGCTTAGGCGTACTAGTGGTCGATCTGACTTAGGAAGCACTGATACGACAACTACCATTTTTCGGGTATTTATTGGAGAAAAGTGTTTAACAGCAATTTTACTAAGCAGGAGTGATCAACTTTTTTTTTTTTTTTTGCTTGTATACAATTAAACTATTAGTGCTAGTTTTTACTTTCAAGAATAACACCGTATGTAAAAACTGTTAATTCCAAATTTTTTTTTTATTATTATTGCTTTTATTACAAACCAAATAGGTACATATTGGGCTTATTATAAACACATACATTATCTAAGTAAAGCAAGCTTAATCGGTAGCGTAACCTTCTGTACTACAAACCGTTACCTATACGATGTACACATAAATGCTTGCATTCATCAAACCATTAGCCTGAGCCTTTTTCGCGTTATAGTCAAGTACCTACCTAACCACTACATTAGCTGTTATATTTTAACGAGTGTACGTTTAAGCAAAAGTAATTAAATAAGTATTACAATGTTATAAATAAATATGTGTTTTTAGTAGCAAGAAAGGAAGTAATTACAAAATTGAAGCAATGTTTGTAACCTCTGTTTTTTTAAATTTTAAGCAAAATATTTATTTTATCGATTAGTGCGAAAACTTGCAGCGAAAGTATTTTACATTTCCTGTGTAATTGCTAACCTTTCGATAAAGCGCTGACGACGATTGTCCGGATGTGCAACATTAGGACTGTTTTCACTAAGCATGAAATTTACTATTACATTTCATCTCATGATCGTCTTAACGAGAGTTTCATAACCACCACAATCACAGATCGAGTTCACCACTAGGTACCTCATCGAGTTCCTCACACTCTAACCCTGTCATTAATAAACGTTGATTAAAGTTACACTTAGGATTAAATTGACGCTGTCTCTATCTGTCTTCTTTAACAAAAACGAGACAGCGTCACTTTAAACCGAGGTGTAACATTTGGCCATTTTTATTAATGAGACGGTAAAAGTTAAACATTTTGATGTACGTACTAAATTAAACAAATGTCTCGGTATGTTACAAGTTAGCCGCTCGGATATCGAGAGACGCGGGTTCGATTACCGTGAGGCAGTCTATTTTTATAACTTCGGTGTTTATGTACTCATATTATTCCCACAATAATTAAATCTAACCATATTTAGTGGGTACGTATTCAAATCGACATTTGCTTTATAAGTTAAACCATAATTTGAAAGGTACTGTTATGAAAATCCTATCTGATCACTTGTTGCTAAACGTGACTTCAGCATGACGTAATTAATTGTTACTTGTTGCTCTGTCTATCCCACTTGTGGGAATACGCCGTGATGTTTGTGTTTGTATGTATTATGAAAATGTATGTTTAATGCGTTTGTCAATTAAAACAGTATAGACTTAGCTTTATCTTTCTAATTGTGTTTATGTTAAAGGTTATTCCCATTCTCCCACAACAAAATGGCCCAAAGTCCTCCCCAGAAAAAATACAAATATATTAATTTTCATGCTCCTCCGTGATAAAAAATGGTCATCATCATCATCATCATCCAAAAGACGTTCACTGCTGGACAAAGACCTCCCCCAAGGATCCCCACCACGTCCGGTCCTGCGCCGCACGCATCCAGCTGCTACCTGCAATCTTCACCAGATCGTCGGACCACCTTGTTGGAGGCCTGCCCACACTGCGTCTTCCGGTGCGCGGTTGCCACTCCGATCTGCCCCAACGGCCGTCGGTTCTTCGAGCGATATGCCCTGCCCACTGCCACTTATGTTTAGCAATTCTTCGGGCTATATCGGCTGCCTTAGTTCGTCTACGGATCTCCTCATTTCTGATTCGATAATATCTTTTATAATATTTGGTCTTTGGAGGAGTATAGGAATTGATGTATGGATTTCTTATATTTTCCAAACAAATTTTTGATGGCGCTTGGGAATAACCCGTATTAAAATTGTTTTCGTTAGCATTGAAACGGGAAGTTTCAAAGTCGAACTCGTAGTTAATGTATGTGTGTGTGTTTGTGTGTGTGTGTAGTGATTGCATACGTTGTTGTTTGCGGGATTGATATAAATAAGGTAACTAACAATTCCCTGCACAGTTGTCTGCATTGACTTAGATCAAAAAATACAAGTGTTTTTTTTATGAGAACCTTGAAAATGTGTTGAGTAGATCAGAGTCGACAATGACAATTGGCAACTGATTCTAATCAAAATACACAAGTGTTTTCCTTGGATCGAGGTTGAGGTGTTTCGGCATAAAACCTTTTCTTCCAATTGTTGAAAACCTTGAAAATGTGTAGAGTAGATCGGAGTCACCGTATACTGAAATGAAGTTTGGTTTAAAAACACAAGTGTTTTCCTATGGGTCGAGGTTCAACTTTAGCAAATGTTATTCATAGTTCAACTTATTCGGGGATCCAGTCCTGGGAGACCAGGAAGCCCCATCCAGCTTAAGTTGTGCTGTAATTCCATATTGTTAAAAACCTTCGCATTCATTAGACGAAATCCTTGAAAATGTGTTAAGTAGATCGAAGTCGTTGTATACAGAAATTAAACTATTACATACTGGATTCTGATCAAAATACACAAGTGTTTTCCTATGGGTCGAGGTACTACTTTGATAAATGTTATTCATAGCACTAACTTATTCGGGGATCCAGTCCTGGGAGACCAGGAAGCCCCATCCAGTTTAAGTTGTGCTGTTATTCCATATTGTCAAAAACCTTCGCATTCAGTAGACGAAATCCTTGAAAATGTGTTTAGTAGATCGAAGTCGTTGTATACAGAAATTGAAATATGAATTCGATTAAAATACACAAGTGTTTTCTTATGGGTCAGGAATAAAATTTGACAAATGCAACTATATGATACACCTTGGAGCGTGGTGGCAAATAAAAACCGTATATGACGGATACTTAAGTTTAATAATGTGATCTCAATGATGAATCGAAACTATATTACAAAATGGCATTATAAACAATATAGAATAAATTGACCAAGCGCCTTCGGAAAGACTGAGGAGCGTAGCTGTTAATGGTATATTGCTATTTTAATCGTGTAGGCGCTTACGTCTAAACAACACTTATTCCGTACTGAGAGTTCACTAAGTCACATTCATTTATAGTTGTGCTGTAATTCCATATTGTCAAAAGCTCCTGCATCCTATGAACGAAAGACCTTGAAAATGTGTAAAGTAGATCGCAGTCGTTGTATGGGATTCTAGATCACGAGAAGTCGATTAGACATTCTAAAACACGAGAAGTCGATTGGACATTCTAGATAACTTTTTGACGTTGACTGAGCGAGTGGCAGTGATTTTCAAAAGTAATATTAGTCTAGATCACGAGAAGTCGATTAGACATTCTAAAACACGAGAAGTCGATTGGACATTCTAAATCACTTTTTGACGTTGACTGAGCGAGTGGCAGTGATTTTCAAAAGTAATATTGGGACATTCTAGATCACTTTTAACGACATTGATCGAACGTCAGTGAGATCAATGGAGTGAAAAGTGATCTAGAATGCCCAATATTACACTACTGCCCTGCC